>CM023458.1:61659162-61739603 GCA_013339765.2 Haemaphysalis longicornis | reverse complement strand
CCGAGGAAATAAACACGCCGAGCCACAGAACACACATATTAGGAACACGTCAGCAGCTGACGGGCCAGCGGCAGCTATGCCTGGCCAACCGCTCAGAGTTCCCGGGAGCACTGACTGCTCGCGCCACGAGGCTCGCGCAGTGAGCCATGTACTTGAAATGCTTTACCGATTAATGTGTATTGTGTGATAAAACTGTTATGTGAACGCCTATGTTATGTTTGTTGCGAAGTTCTACTCTGCAATTGTGCGAGTTTTTAAAAGTATATGAGTGACTTTTTCTTTTTTTTTTTAAGTGAAAGGCTATGTTTTCTCAGCTCTACTCTGTAATTGTGTGAAATTTTTGTTGTGTGTGTTATTGAGTGAATGCTGCAATATCATATTTGATCATTCTTAATAGGTGCCCTGTTTGTCAACTGCGTAGTTAGGTGCAGAGGCCCTTGTCAGGCCGCAAAGCCTATAGCCTCTGCTCCCGTCCCTGTAAAGAATCAGGACAAATAAATTATTTCTGCTTCTTCTCTCTTCTTCTAACGTATGCGGCCGCCAATCATACAAACAAGAATATGTGACGTCATAGAGAAATAGCCGGAAAATGGCTGGCGGGGTCGCCACTTCTTCATCTGTTCCCCGTAATATCTCCGTTCAAATGTTTGAAGTTTGCGATAAAAGTGGCACCAGTGTTATCGGGACAAAGCAGTCTCTTCAATGTTTTTTTGTTTGCATGGCCCATTTAAACGTCGAGTACTAGTCCTGCGAGTACGCAGTCTTCAAGGAGAATGCCTTCCTATACGACGACGTGGACCTGCAGGCCATGGCAAACTTCGGGACGAAGGCCGGTGTGCGCAACCCAACGTAGTGTAGGGATCAGACTCGGTTGGGTGCTGTGGCCTCACTCAGGTCGCGGAGGACCAGCCAGAACGAGCGGCCGCCCAGCTGCTGACTCGACGTTCCATCTGTTGTCGCGTGCAACTGCTGACGCTGGCCAGGCACCGTGATGATGATTGATTGGGCGCTGATGGTGACGATGGCGATAGTGTCGCTACAGTAGAGCACGTGCAGAACAGCGGCGCCCGCGCGGGAGCTGACCCGCCGGCACCCACATGCACTTCGCCAGTGCCCACACCTGTCGTCACCAGTCATGGTTGTCGAGGGCACTCAAGGGAACGAAGAAGCACCGAGTACGGTGACAACTAGAGTCAACGCAACAGCGATCGTCAAAAGCAAACCTGTGGCGCCTATGGCCGCTTGGACCGAAGGCAGTCATGGACAGATCAAACGAACACGAAAGTATTGTTACTTAACAGGGAAGGCCAGCCTATTTGCACTTGTGCACTCAAGTAGTCTATTTACAAATTATTTACAAGTAGTGGCTGTAGTATGGAACCGCAGCTCGGAGGTCTAGGCGGTGGTGGTGGTGGTGCCAGTGAAATGGCGCGTACCCACTCAGGGGGATCGGCTAGGAAATGGGCGCCTTACGGAAAGGAATTATGTAATTTTTGTAGGAAAAGAAAAACATTTAAATATTGGAATGAATTAGCAGTGGATGACTAGAGAAATAAAAGTAAGGAGATTAGAGAAATAAATAAAAAAAGGTAAAACCGAACACTAGGAAGGAAACACGAAGAAAGAAAGTGGTACAGTCTAAGCAGTGAGCTAGGCGCGCGTATACTTGACAGGGGAATCCAGCAGGGCCAAATGATGTCTAACACGGCAGACGGCCTGATTCCAGGATGAATGAGTGCAACGCACGGCAAAGATCCCCGTGGCAGAATCCCAGTTCCTTCGCCCCGAATGACAAAATAAGTGTAGCGGACAGCGGGAGGTTTAGCCGGCTGCATGTACTTCCCAAGTATCGTCGTCTTATAGAGGAGAACCGTGGGCAGGAGAAGAAGAAATGGCCGATCGTTTCTGGATCTTTGCAAAATGTGCATAACGGCGACGGGGCCAGATTAGAGCGGTGCAAGTAATAATTTAAATTTGGCACGCGACAGCGAAAGCTAGTGAGGGTGACTTCGCAAGCTCGCGACTAGCTTATGCTGCGCTTCCATGAGTACCGGAGGTGCTCGAGCTCCGAGTCTTCGTAAGCAGAATCAGGCAGACTTTGATGTAAGCACAGCCTACGGAAGCGAGCCGAAGTTATGAGGGAAATGGGCGTAGCAGAACCTACACTACTGGACCACCCAATGACATTCCCGCCAGAGCATCCGCCGATTCATTAAGCCAGATACGTATACGCTCCAAACACTTGTCGACGCTTCTTCTTCTTCGACAATTGGCTCATATAGTAGTGGGGGAATCGCCCACACATGGGCGATTCCCCTTTATTTGTGCACTGATACGGCGCGTGTCCCTTCAGGGGAATTGTCCTCTTCGCATTGTGGCCTTTGCTTTGCATGTCCTGTGATGTCCTTTCTAAAAACATGTGCCCCGTTGCAATATGAACCACAACACACAATAGCGCATTTCTTTCCGGGCAAGTCAAATTGTCTCGTGACTTTATTACAGTAACAAGGTTTGGAGATGTGGCTCTCCAATTGGAATATATACCACGATAGTGGGCCGTTATATTATATCCATTATCTACATTCCTTGATTTTGCGTGTTCTGGTCCATATTTTCGTGTTCTCATTTAATTTTCCCATGGCTGTACATCATTAAATGGCACAATGCTGCATCTTAGCGGATTCCACAACTACGAGATCAACGCTATATGAGCCACAGAGAGTTTGGTTACTTTGTTTCTAGATAAAAAGACGGTCACACCCGTTTTCTGGTTTCGGCTTCGGGCGTAACCAGCCTTCGCCTTCCTGCTGTGTTAGAGAACACCACAAATCAGTAGGGGCAAATGGAGGCCACTCTCTTGATACGTTCGACAATGCACTACCAACTACAGGTCCCGCAGGACAAGTACAACGGTATACATATTTAGAGGGGACATAAAACATAAAATTTTCCTTCCTTTTAAGCATCAAGTCTGTCAAATCTGCTGCCACAGCCAAGTAATCCCATCAAAGCAGCGTATTTTAACAGCCTGGGTCGTATCGTGGAAACGCTGCAACCTCCGATGGAGGTGAAAAGCGAAAACGCCCGCGTGTTCGAGGTTTCGGTGCACGTTGAAGATCCCCAGGTGGCCGAAATTAACCCAGAGCCTCCACTACGGCGCGCATTGTTGCCTGTGCAGCGTTGGAGCGTTAAACCTCATAATCATAATCAATCGGAGCGATGCAACTGTCCTGCGGCACCGTTCCAGACCATGGGTCTTCGGTTTGGCTGAACGTGTCGGCACCCAAGTCTGCACTTTTTGCAGTGTCTAACTGACAATGTCCCGACCCGGGTCGCTCTGTAATACACCAATTGATTTCCGCGGCCTCCATTCCAGAGGTCCATAAATAAAGAATTTGGGCATCACCATCACTCGCAATGGCTCTGCTGTTCATCAAACCAATAACCCCTCCACTCATAGGTGGAGACTAGGAGGGGGGGAGGGGAGTGGGCCCCAGCCCTCTCCGGGATACACCGGAGGGGCTCGGGCCCCCCGGCCGGCGATGCTGATCCCTTCCCCCCTCTCTACTCCCCCAAGTGTCATTACCTGTTGACATTTCTCTAGAGTTGCCTCAACCTTTTCACTTAAAATTTTATTGGGGCTAAAAGCTTACTGCATCACTGAATTGGCGCAGATGTGGACGGCCTACTTTCATACGTTCCATTTATTCCTTCGAATTTTACCATAGGAGGACAAGCGCACTAGAAGCATGTATGTCGCATGTACGGTACGTACGTATGTATGTATGTATGTATGTATGTATGCATGTGTGTGTATGTAGTATATGCATGATGATGGGTACATTTTATCATCATTGCCATGGGCTGCAAGTCAAGGGTAGGCTAAGCCCGCCTGGGAAAATCAAAACTCCCCTCCTATGCCTCCTCTCTCAGGTCGCTGGGTGTCCAATCTCCTCAGGTGCATATCCGGTCTCAAGGAAGGCATAAAAGAGCCTGAACTGCTACGAACTGTGAATTCTTTAATATAATCCCGCATCCTATACACCAGCGGTTCTCAAATGGGCGTCCGTAAAGCCATCCCAGAAGCTTTCTCTTTCCATTCTTCTCTCCCTTTTGACAAACCTTCCTGGCAATGCAAAAATTCAGTGCCCTTCTGGTATGTGAAGAAGGATGACCAGCAAAGCTGCGGTGCCGAGCCTCAACGTGAGCTTTGACTGGGTCGTAGTCCAAGGGGTGCACGAAGCAAAACACGTTTGTTTGCAATTTGCGATTGAACATAGTTCCTGGTTAATTAACGGAATCAACTTTTGACGAACTAGTTTTGTTCCGGTGGACAAACCTGTCCGTTTCCCTCCCGTAGAATGCCATATGTTTTGACAGCGGACGAGAATTCCACAATATTTACTTTTCTGTGTACTACGTAATTAAGAAAAGTCAATGAAACTCGGCATAATGTTAGTCTACTTAGCAGCTAATTTTCATTTAATTTACTTCGGATTGTTTCAATAAAACAAGACTTAGAGCCACTTTCTGGAGTGATACTCCCTCCGAAGATTGACGTGCTTCACTGTGCAACATTCAATGTGGGAAAGCTATCTTACGAAGACCAAGCTTATGAATCTCTAAAGTCGGCTTCACTTATAAACACGAATGCATTGCTGAGGATGCATTTTTTCAGGCGAAACATAAGCCATCATATTAAAATATGAAGGTCCTAGGACATTTTTAAAATTATTATTTTTTTCCATACGCTGAAGGAGTGGCAGTTTTATACTGCGGGTTTTTGAATGGGCGCCGCAACGTGGCGCGACGCTCGCGTGAGATTCTCGCCTACATCGCTCTATTGCCGGAGACGAACTGCTGGACCTGTTTTTTTTTATAGCCTTAGACAGCTTTGCTGTAAAAAGGCGGCTTTGTTGCATGGTTGAATCTAACCCAACCTTCGAGCAGTGGAGGGCTTCCCTGGCCAGCCCGGACCCGGATATCCAGCTTAAGTTGGTGACCCGAGCACGGACGGCCAGCCGAAGTCAAGGCATCCCGGACTAGGGACGCCTTCCACGGGGCGACGCCCACACATCAGCCTCTGCTGGAGAAATAAAATTTTTTCTCTCTCTCTCTCTTCCGCGTAGCACAAGTTCTAATGTTGGCTTTTCCGCACAGCACGCCAGCTATGCGGAAAAGCCGTACACGGGTAAATTTTCGCTGCAACAGCGAGTTGCTTAGCCGTATGACACGCCTTGACGTAGGCAACTTTACCTGCAAGAGCAAACTGTTTGACATTGACGCGGATAAACATAACCGTACGCTCTTCCCCACCTTCGCCTTCGTGCCAGTTGTGAATGCATAAGCCTTAGTGTGCTGTAGAACACCTCCGATGATCCCTTCGAGTCATGTGTTTGCATTGGTGCGGGTATTTTTTTTATAGCAAAAGCGTTCTCAGTGGTACCGGTGGCGTGCAGTAAAAAAACTTGCTATCCACATAGACCGGTGGGCGACCGGAAAGCTAAGATTCGATCTCTGGACACGGCGTGTGTGTGAAACCGGGCTTCCATTGTGTCAAAACGGTTACTTGGAAAAAAAAAAGGGGGGGGGGAATGCTTCTAGATGAGAGAATACATGCATCGATCATGAAGAAGGAGTGCAATAGCATACCTTTACCTCATAAACCACGTATCGGTATATGTTTAGATCGCCGTTCATAGTTGCACTTAGTGCGTGAGAAATGGTTTAGTGGGTCTTTAAGGGTTTGCCAATCCATTGGACTGAATTTCGCTTTTGCACTTCAGTTTTTCTTAGGAAGGGATAGTAATTTTCATTTGTATACATTAGTGTTATAAGCTGGAATCATTTGGACGACATTGCTGGAGATTCATTGGAGGATCTTCAAGAATGTGCGAACATGTCCTACCTTGCAGGCTTCACACCTTTACCTAGTGTGCACACGTTGCAGTGGCTTCAGATGTCCACAACGCAATGTTTTTCGCATGTCTCTCATTTGCCCATGTCAACCGTGCTTAGCACCTAAACAGTCTGTGGTCATATTTGCTCGCTTTAGCAGCGGCGTTGGCTGCCTGTCGTCGTTTCGGTTGCTGACCTGTGTCGGGACTTCGTCTGGCCAGAATTCATCAACTCGGGCTCAACCGAATCCCCCATAATCTGGACAGCCCAGCTGGCCACTCCCCTTTGGCAAATCTCAGCCTCTCCTCAAGAGCTCTTCAACACCAGCAGGCCTGCCCATTTGCACTACGTTTGTGAACGCAAAGGCCTTGCGGTCTATGGAAAATCCATGGTAGCCTAAAAATGAAAAAAAAAAAAAAAAAAAAAAAAAAAAAAAAACCGCTGGCGAAAGAACCAAATGCTGAGCTTGACATCAGTTCCCCTTTCCCTTCGCACCCACCCAGATTTTAGGAATCTTTACTGCCCTGCACTCTACATGCACCAACCAAAAAGTCGATGGAAACCCATTCTACACGATTAGCCCACCTCTTCTCGACAAATATGGTGACACCAATCATTCGGCAGACCAAAAATTGGCACAAGCACTGGAACTCAACACCACCACTCAGGGGCAAAAGCGAGAGTATATAATCGCATACTTTGTACTCTATCAATTACCTCTGCATATCAGCGCCCATCAAAACATAGCTACATCCTGTTCAGTACATGCCACTGCACCACACCTCCAGAGGAGGGAGAATGAAAATATCAGCCTTCACGCACACTCCAATTCACACTGAACTCCATATCGTGGCTTGGAACCTTTTCTCCTCTCCACAGATGCCCATCGTTCCAGCTCCCATATTTGCTTGGCATTACTCAAACCCACCGATTTCTTTCATAACTTTCAGCACTCTCAACACAACCAAGCGAGTACAAGGAAGTCACTCGATACCAGGTCAGACTCGCTCCATTCGTTGTTCAGCATTTGCCCTGGAGCATCTGTGCCAACTGCGGCAATCCACCCATTGGTTTACACAATTATTCAATCCAAGCTAACAGTTTGTCTTCAAACTGGCAATGCCTATTATGCCATGTAAGTGCCAACCTGACCGAGTAAGAAGCATTTCCTGAAGCAACATATGCATACTGCAGCAAACCTGTCCACACGTTTGTCCTAACCTAACCAACAGAACCAAATATTTCAATCTCCGGACAATAAGTGCTAACCTCAAGATCCACAAAAGCGTCAAAACAAAACTTTGGGGGAAAAAATGGCAGCTGCTGGACTTAAGTTTCGTCCTTTGTACCACGGAGTCGGACAAATCATGGCTTCAGTTCTGCGCTAAACTGCCAACGGAAGGAAGGCCCTCTAAACACTGTGTGCTTTTATTCCAACATGGCAAGTTTCTTTAACAAAGCAAAGCTTAATTTGTCTCTTCCTCGCCCCCCTTCAATGAAAACACGACGGCGCACATGTGAAGTGTGTGATTTGCTTTGCCTTTTGTTACAACAGACGCTCAGCATCTACCCTTCGACAAATTAAAGATGCCCCAGCTGTATGACAACGCATCAACGAAGACACACCAATCCCAGCTGGTAAAAAATGAAGCAACGCGGCCTTTTTATTCACGTGCGCACACATCTCAGCACCACTTACAAGTGTCGTAACGCTGCAAAGATTTAAGAAGAAATCCCCGCAGTTTTAGTCGCATTCTGCAAAGTGTATACATATATATGTATAGATATATATATATATATATAAAAAAAAAACAAAGGTCCGCGACAAAAATAAAATAGAGGAAAAAGAAAAGGCGGCCCCCAATGTTTGCACCGCAACACTGCATACACATGCCAGCCCCCAACACAAGTGCTGCCACCGCAGTGGCCACAATCAGAACCATGTGACATTAGCCATCCCAACACAGCTGTTTGATGGCACGCATACTTCAGACAGAAATCATCAATTCTTTTCGCAGCTCGCCGTGGCAGACATTCCTATTATGTTGCGACACTTAAAAGGAACGTAAAATAAATACTGTACAGAATTTATACAGCAATGTGCCTCGTTCCAGAAGAACTGTTGAAAGAGTGTGGCAACCAATGCCAATAATGGCCCTCTCCAGTGTTAAAACAAACAAAAATGCGTGTTTGCGTACGTCGCGGTTTCGTTCTTTCTTGCTGGTTCCATTAAGCGCTCACTTCCAAGGCTCTTAACAGCTTCAATTTTCCACTGCTGCAAGGCGAGAAATTCAAAGCGCGCTAATAAAATCCAAAATTCTTGCAATGATATTAACGCACTTTCATTTGCTGTGTATGCATAGGCAAGCGTTGCCAGACATCTAAAATACCTGCTGCAAATCCTTCTATTAAAAAGAAAATCGTGTGCCTCAAAGTGTGCAGGCTTCTTCTAGTCGATTTCAACACAATACTAAAAATAAAAACTGGCTTCCAGCAAAATCATTCATGCTAACGAGATGTTGGTCAAGACTTAAAAACATGGAAGGAGGCTGAACTCATTAAAAACAGCAGGTTTCTCATGCAATAAAAAAAGAAGCAGGCAGCATGCCAATGACCAAAGACCCCCCCATCAATGCACATTTCAGTTCAGTTCCGATGCTGTCCACACACAATCCACGCAGCCATTGAGACCGCAGGCTGGAACGACGTCGTTGCATCCCGGATGAAGCCTTTCTTCCACGACGTAGTTAACTGCACGCACTGGTAGCCTGGCATGAGACGACCGTCCCTGCCAAAATAAAAAAAGGAAACTGGCTTCGGAGTAGTCGGCCACTTGTGTTTGCGTCTCTCCTGCACGGCCTCTTCATCAACCAGGCTTGCGCAAACACGGAGACCTTTTCGGCCGCAATGTTTCCGACCTGAAGGCGTTTTTTGGCCAACTGCACAGCACGCACATGTCGAGGTGTTCTTCAGGCGAACTACCTGCGCGTCTCGTCCGGCTCCTTCTCCTGGTAGTAGACGACACTGCGATCTGCACCAGTGCACACAAATAGGAAGTCGTTAAAGAAACGGCGTGCTTTTGAATGTCAAAGCAAGGAATAACACTCTGAAGCAAACGCAAATACTGAACGGATGCTTACGCACATAGCGCATGCTCCTTGTAGCCCTCAACCTCTCATGACTGGTTGTTGCGAATTCGCATCCCACCAATGTGGCGAATTAGCATCACACCAGTTGTAACCCACACAACCAGAACAGGTCGGTCCGTAAGAATTGACACTACAATATGTAGCTGTCGCTGCCCGCGCTCAGACGGAATCTACACTTAGTTTTGATAAGGATGGCAACATATGGCAGAAGTAGCGTCATATACTTCCCATTCCCATTCAGTAAAGTGCTGACTGCTGTCATTTCTCCGGTTTATGCCATTGATCACTTGTTCATCTGTGGTCATCCATTGAAACTCGTATGTACTAAATGAATAGTAAGTGTTTTGGTTGCAAAAAATGCCGCACAATAGGTACTTCGTGGAATCACACATGGAATCGGCGTAAATAATTTGTTCCTGAAGAAAATAACCATGCACTGGTTTATTATGACCACTTATGTTTTCGTGCCACAGTCATAACTTTGTTCCTAAAACGCCTCCTTATAAGCCTTATTTTTAGACAAGCAATGGCTTGAGCTAAAAATTTCGATTCAAAAAAATGAAAAAAAGTGCCTTATGTTAAATTCAGGCTTAAAGAGGTTAAGTGTGGTTAGTGAAAATAAAAAAGGAACTACCGAATGAACATACGCGCAATTACATGAGTAAAAGGGTGACCAAAGTGTTCACGTTGAATGCTTTAAAACTAAGCTGCTGCTTTGAGCAATGTAATCGTTACTGCCACTGCTCTGTGCTCAAGTAGTATTTTAGCGTCACCACAGTGGTGAAACTTCTTTTACACCATGCCATTTGCACTGCGCAGGTTTCACCTCTCACCTCGCGCAGATGTGGTTTATGGAGCATAAGTGCTCCTAGAACATAACCAGCCGGAATGGCAATGCAGGCAGTTAACCATAACCGACCCAAGTTACTCGGCCATTCATTGATTTAATCATGACAGCATTTGGATTCGTTGCAGCCAAGACATTCTAGACGTGTACGGTTCACAGGCAACATATTAGGAGACAATTGCTGTTTTAGGGTAAGGAAAGCCCCCTCACAATCACCCTTAGGGGAGGTGCTTATTTTAGCTTGTCAACTCTGCCAGGCTTCCCTGGCATCATTCATATGTCAACAATTCATTATGTCGTAAGTCTGCAGACAAGTAGCATGCAGTTTTTGCACCAGCTACTCAATGTCTACTTAAAATAGAGTGCTACAGAGAAGCCCACAGCCCACAAACTTGCAAAACCACTGCCAACAATTAGCATATAGTAACACTACTTAATTGCCCATTTAGAGGCTGATGGGATGAAAAAAAAAAAAAAAAAGGAAAGGGGGGGGGGGGGGGGGGGGGGGGGGGGGGAACACATGCAAATACGCAATTACTGCATAGTCGTTCACTAAAGCACACCTGATAGCCTTGGTGTGCCTTCCGTGCACAAAACCAAAATTTTGATTCCGGTGTTGAGAGCAAAGATACATGCATTAAGGTGTTAAAGCCATGTTCTCACCAATCCTGCCAAGAAAAAAAAAAAAAAAAAAGTACGCACACCAACTTGTGTTTAAAGTTGAATTGAAGTTTTACAGAAAACACCAAATTAACAAAACACCACCCACACATGATATGTGTAGAGATTTGGCATTTGGCGTGCAAAAAAATTTTTTTTATATGAACGGCGTGATAAACAGCCAATCAGAATAACTCAAGGCTTAACGAGCTTGTGCATTACTGTACGGATGCACGAAAAGCAGGCAATGCTCGCGACCACAAACTAAGCTGCTGGGGCGGGAGGAGGGGGGTGGCTCAGTGGTTAAGACGCAGTGCTGGTGAGCTCAAGTACGTGGGTTCGATTCCCGGCCCTGGTGGCTGCTTTTCTTATGTAGGCGAGAAGTGAAAACGCCCGTGTGCCGAGACATGGGCACACGTTAAAGATCCCCAGGTGGCCCAAATTAATCCGGAGCTCTCCACAACGGCGTGCCTCACAGCCCACGTGTAGCTTCGGCACATTAAACCCCACAATCGATCAAATCAATGGAAGTTCGGGTAGGCGACACCAGTATTACTTGCGTGTGCACAACAAATGTGGTTTTTAGATTAATGCGAGGCCTGACCTACACAGGCACTAACCAAACAAATGTTAATAAATTTATTAACAAATAAAACAAATAATAAAAAAAGAGGTCAGGAAGCAACTGAAAACCTGCCAATAATGCACACAAGTCCCTGTCCCCTTCCTGTCTTCAATGTGATACGCTAAAGCAGTTTGGCTGCTATTCCCATTGTAGTTTAAAGGCGCTAGTAGTATTTTTCCACTCCAACCCACCAAACTTTCTGCGTGGTTAGTCCTTGTTTATCAAGTGACTCGACGTACAATTGCTGGCTCCTGAAAAGACCTGTCAGTAGTGCTGCTCTGTGAAATGCACTTGGCTGATGCGTTTTTAAAGTCTCTCGTTTTCCCTATCTGCGATCAGACAGCAGTGGTGTCAATATTAGCTGCTGAGGCAATGCATATTGAAGCAATGCATAACCTCATTTACGATAAAAGGTCCCACGTTAACTAAAGTCCTTCATTCCAAAAGACTCCCGCTGGCTAATGCAATGGCTGAAACGAACAAAAGTGCTCCACAGTTCATTGACGCAAGTGCCTTGCAAAGCTACGGTTCAAGAAATGGACACCTAGCTATACAGTGTGTGACGCGGAAAAATGTTTGCGGAACAAAAATGTTTGAGACAAAGCACACCTGTAAAAGGCCCCTTGAAGCAAAATAACCTATAGTGACTCTTTAAGGAAAACAACTTTTGTGCTCCCTTGCGTGCAAAAAACGTACTGAAAGGAGAGACAAATTTTTCGGCGGTAATATTATTGCATGCTTCCTTCACTCAACAGAATACCCGGTGAAAAAGCGGCCTGCGACGCGGCCAGTTTAATTGGATCCAGTTTCGCGCCGACGGAGAGCGCGCGGAGCGGTACTCAAAATGGCACCAGCGTGACCTCCAGTGAGAGCCAAAAGAAGTGACGCGGAGCGCTCTCAAAAACTTGACGTATTTCATGCGCGCGGCCCCACGAGCGGCGGGCGGGCGCACTCCCTCTCAAGCGGGCGCCGGTGACGTCCGCCACGGTGAGGTCAGGCCGGGATTTGTCATATGCGCCGCGGGATGAAAGCGCGGGAATTTGAAACAAACGATTTTAGGCCGTTCAATGTAATTAACTATCACGCTGAAATATTTAAATTGGTTTCGGGTTCGCCAATAAAGCACCGATAAAAAAATAAAAAAACGAAATTTCGTGTCAGTGCCCTTTAAGATGAATTTCTGATAATACCAACAAATTCTCACGGTCCCTTCCAGTTTGTCTTAACGGGAGTTTGCTGTCGCAGATATCAGCTGCCTTAACTTGCACAGAAGACGTGTGTGAATACTGCGTGCTGAAAATACCAGTCGTGGCACTTTCACAAGAGCCTACTGGAAGTGCTCACTCATTCCGTCGAATTAAAAATAAAAAAGAGGAACAAGAAGAAATCTGCCTAGAAAAGAATAGGGGCCACAAACTGCTTTAAAATTGATCAGCACGAAACCCAAGCTAGTTAGCTGCCTACGACTACTGCCATAGTGATTAGCAGGCTTTGGCATCGCGAGCAATCAAGCATCCTCCCAAGCCTGGTAGCACTGCCTACACAAGTTTAACTAGCTACTGCATGAAAAAGTGGCCATTTTTTAGGCGCCCAAGAATTATTTTAGCTGAACGTTTGTTCAGCATATAATCCGGCACAGTAAAGTGTAGGTAACTGATAGCTTTTTGCTATCATATTAATCTTTAAAACAATTTTGTAAACTATGATTGCAAAGAAAGGCAGTATCAAAACTTTCACCCCAACCTTAAAGGGGGAAAAAAAAAAAAAAACAAGATGTAGTTGCATATAAAAAAACCGGTGACGATGAAAGGAATCAAGAAGATACATTCTGTAGGAAATCTTACCAAAGCACTTGGTAAAAATAAATTGCACAAGAACAATTCAGATAAAAAAAAATCGGCGTTTTTAGGACCACTTACGAGCTTTGAAGGCGAACACCTGGCAATACTGATTTTCTCTACAGCTACATTGTATTCAAACCTCCTCCTTCAGTTTTTTTTTGTGCAAATTACTTCAACTGGCTTATTTCCTTCTACAGTCAAATCCCGGTATAACGAAACTTTTAGGAAGCGCGAAAAATTTCACTTAAGCAGGAATTCGTTGTGGTGAAATCTGCCTTAACATAACCACACAAAAAAGCAAGAAAGATACCCCTGCACATTAGTAACATTGACCACATAATGCAATCTTTAGAAAAAGGAGCGATGCGCAATTACACCGTGTTTATTCAGACATTAAACTGTTTTTGCCTGCACCTAGAAAGCACATTACCGAGGGTAAAAAATAAAGTTGCAAAACACATTGCTGTACAGTGAGCCACATCTGTCTTGCTGAATATTTCCAGACAACTGCTAGGTCGTCGTAAGCCCCCCCTCCCCCCCCTCCCTTCCCGCTTGTGGCAGGAGCGGGGCCCATTATCTTATCCTCTGACTGGGCACTTCGGTATCTGACCTTGGAAAGCAAGTGCATGATGAAGATAGGATGACACGAGTTCAAGACTAAACAGGAAAACATTATTTTTTCTTTTGGCTTTGAAGAACGGTAGAAGGAAAACTGCAATGACAGCTGCTCACAGCGCATTGCCAGCAGCGCTCATTCGTGTGATTTCAGCTGGATATGGATTGGCCGCAGCTCCGGCTTGGTGAATTGGGCCTGCGCCTTGTGTAAAGACGGCCGGCCACATCGTTCCGATTCGATTCGATGGTGTTTATTTAACACAAAAAAACAAAAAAAAAAAACATAAAGTTATACAGGAGGAGGCCGAAGTCAAAGACTGCAGTGGGACCTCCATCAGGGACCTCCTTTTATCGTTATCGCCAGCAAACAATGGCGTCCATCTACAAGTTTGTTTTTGTTTATAGGTGGTGGTGTGAATGCACTTTTCAGTGAAACTAAGCGCCCTGAATGTATAAAACGTTACAGATGGCAGGCGTTATGCTTATTTTACTGTAAAATAAATGTTCAAGCGCAGCCCCACTGAGAGAAAATTTTGTTCAAAACGGAAACAAGCCTGGCAAATGGTTCATTGTAGCGAGGACCTGGTTGCATTGACTTCTACTAGCTACCGCTGCAACCAGACACACCGCTCTTCAGTTATGAAAGGATACATACCAATTACTCAAACTAATGTGTGCTTTCAATTGTACAATACTTTCTGCAACCTTGTGATTAACTAACACACAAATGTATACTCCGAACTCGTGTTTTAGTAGCGTGAGCAATTCCACTGTTTCGTCATTTGCAGAATTTCTTTACCACTAGGATTCATCCTGCAAACCTGCAATAAGCTCCCAAAAAATGATGTTTTCTGCCATGCCTTGGAGTCATTTATTTCACATTTCGCTATGGCTATCGTGTATTGAAAGCTATTGTAACTGCGCTGGTCTTAAAAAAAAAAAAAAAAAAAAAAAAAAAACACCACACCCAATTTTCAATTGAGCTTTACAGGTTCTGGTGGTGGGCTTGACGAGATAGCGGATTTTAGAGGACTGCCTATTAAGTCGGTACTGCATATAACATTGGAGGGTGCCTTGGCACAGTATACGCACCACCCAGTCACCTTTCCATTCATTGTGGTAGCTGCATATATGCGTTTGGCTTACAAAGACGCGGCAGTAGTGCACGGGTCAGAAGAAAAGGCAGCAGCGGATCCTTCAGAAACCTTCTGCATTGTCTAGGTGAGGAAAGCATTAGGCTCTTCTTCCCTTGGCAACAAGGGTTATGTGGCAATCCAACCAAAATTTCAGAGTGTGGCACAAGTTATCAGGGGTGGAAGCAGGGTCTAGCTTTTTGGAGCAGGCACGGGAGCAGCAAAAGTCTTATTTTGGAGCAGCTTTGGAGCAGCAAAAATCCCATTTTGGAGCAGGTTTGGAGCAGTTTAGGGGCTATTTCGGAGCACTTTTGGAGCACATTGACGGCTTTAAATAATGCGGCTGAGCGCACTTTTAAGAGCAACTAATCCAAAAACTGCATGATAAATAGAACTGGCCAGAATTATTTAACAGGAGCGCAATAAATCTGATAGGAGCTGGCACCTTGATATTACCCTTTACTTGGGACTGAAACCTGCTTTTTGCCAATTCCTTTAAATGTAGCGACTTTTTGGCTTTTATTTGTATAATAATCAACACTATTTATAAAACCTTTTTTTTCACTTTTACATTGCACAGGAGGTCCCCATACAGCCTTAGACTATGGGACCTCCTTCTGTATATTTTGCCCGTGTTATGTATTTTTTATAATAATAAACTGACTGATTGACTATGTTACTAACGGTGGCTGCTCCTTTTAATTTTTTGGTAAAAGTAGTTTCGAGCTAAAACAATCGCGTGCAGTGCGCTGCCCCGCTGCCACCGTCGCCGCAACCGCGAAATCAGGCGTTGCGAACGTGCCCTACCCGCGCGGCACTCACCGAGCGCGCATCGTCTCCCATCGATAGGCCCGAACACGAAGACGGGCGCCGTACAATATGATGCCGTATTCCCAGCAAGCTGCCGCCGCCGCGTCGACCGAGAAGGCAGGCATCATAGGCAGGCAGCGAACGAGGACGGCGATTTCACGACGCCTCGTTTCGTGGTAGACGCGAAGGCGAAAGCAGACACGGCATCCCATCAACACACCCGTTTTCGCGGCGGAGTCGGGCCTCGTCGGCGCGAACGAGTACGGCGGCTGTGTGGCGCGCTGCACGCAACTGTTTTAGCTCCACATCACTTCTTTCATTAAAGCAGCGCGAAAAATTCGGCTTCAAATGAACTTCTGATGCAAAAGGGCCGTTATTAACAGCGGAGCTGTGGTTACTGGCCGTAAGTTCGGGGTTCGTGCGCGCCGAAAACTCCCACCGAGGAACGCTAACGCGCACGTGTCCCGCAGCTCTCCACTTGACTCGACAGCGGAAAGGAAAGTGATAGCGGCCGCCGCAACACTAGAGGAGCGAGCCCTTCGCGCGGAACCTCGCGTCGTCGTGCGCATGCGCTCAGTATCGTACAATAGCCCACGCGCGCAGCGGCTTCGCAGTTCTCGGTTCGTGCAGGTCCCGAAAAATTAGACTTCAATCACCAAAAACTACTGATGCGAAGGATGTGCGAAGGGGTCGTTCGTCTTACTTCGAGCAGCTGCAAATTCCAGAGGCCATGCCTCAAGTTATAACACTAGATAACTGTTCAAAGTGCTTTTACTCATGCTGGTGACAGCCTTCCGGGAAAGCCGCGGCGATAACAACGTTGCGATAAACTCCACGAGGGAACCACGAGTGCACTGAACTGCCGTGGCTATGGATGCGGCGTGGATGCGGCTGCGTCTATTATGATAGATAGATATGATAGATATGCTGTTGCCGTTCCCTTTTAAACGGGTGATCGACGGGAAATCCGGCGCTCCGGAAAGCCAGCGCTCAGTGTTGCCCGGACGACGACAAGACTCGGCTAAATTTGGCGTTGTATGCTCTCAATGGACAATAATCGCGCAAATTGCCGTTTCTGCGCAGCTTGGCGCAGCAGGGCAAATTGGCGCACAATGGCGCAGCAGTTCCACCCCTGAGTTATGGAAAAATGCAGGAAGCGAGGGAGGCGATCATATGTGGCTACTTGTTATTTTCGCTCTTTGTTTACATCAAATAGCGGTTTCTAATGTATGCGTGCATCACCTCAGTTTAAAGAAGGGTCATGATGGTTCCTATTTGATGAACACAGTTGCAGCTGCGGTTCCCCACGCAAGATGCATGTTTCCAGGTCAGGTAAGTGTGCCCTACAATTGTGTCCTAAGCATACCATGCTAAATGCAACCTAACCTCTCCAAGAGCAGCAGCGAAAAGCCCGGGGACAAAATAGGAGTTGGGCTTATTAAAGAGATTGCTTTGTCCCGATAACATAAGCACCAACATTAACGCAAAATCCAAACGAACAAAATAAGAACAGATGAAGCAGCAGCTTCTTCCACAACCACATTTCGGCGACATCACAAGTGCCTGTTTGTGCAATTGGCGGCCGCTGACCACCAAGAAAACTGACTGGGCGGTAGTAGCAGAGCCTCTAGTTTCACTTGATTGTACCACTTGGATGTTACTATGCAGTTAACACACATAAAACTGTTTCTAGTGCTGGCATCTAATGTGTCACTGCTGCCGCTACTGCATCATTAGGGGCATTTTTTTTTAAAACCTGAACTGGTGCAGATTTGTGCAGACCTGTGCAGTGTGCCACTGGAGATATATAGTTAAAAAAAAGTTAAAAAAAAAAAGAAGAAAGAAACGAACATACGCTGCACTGCTTGCACAAGTGCAGCCAATTCGGGGAAACAAAGAAAAAACATCTACAGTAGCGTGACATGAAAAAGTTTAATATTTGTTGCATTATCTCAGTTAAAGATGCATCTTCAGTGGCTGCAATGGAGCTCAGCGAGTTACCGAAGGTTAGTTTCTTTTAAATTAATTGATCGATGAAGAGGTTTAATGTGCCGACGCTACACAGGTGATGAGGTGCGCCGTAGTGGAGGGCCCCGGATTATTTTTGACCCCCCCCGGGGATATTTATTTTATTAACGTGCGGGAAATCTCGAACACACAAGCATTTTCACTTGTTCGCCTCCACCAGAAAAGCGGTGGCGGCGGCTCAGAATCGAACTCGTGTCCTTGGGCTCAGCAGCACAACGCCCTAGCCACTGAGCACCGTGGCAGTGGGTCTTTTAAATTAAACAAGGCTGCATTTTGTCTTCCCGGTCATGGTTAAAACTGCACTGAAGTAAACCAAACATCCTCTCCTTTACTCTCCTCCTCTCGCGCACGCGCAACACACAAGCAAGGGCAACGGCTGCCCTAACTTTGCACTGCTCAGAAAGCACACAGTTTCTACATTGAAACATTTTTCTGGAAGCCTATTTCACCCAATCAGCAGCAAATCAGCCTGCCACAAAGTCAAAGCATTGTGAAATGGCCAGAAGAAGGAGCCACTTACGATTGCTTCCGTCACACGCCGCGGCCTGCTGCGATTGCTCGAGCTCATTGCAGGCGCGCTTCCACCCTGCAAGAAGTAAAAAAACACCGTCAAATCAATCAGTGAAGCAACAATCTCATTTTGACCATCACTGATCTCACAACTGGTGCAAAAATACACAAAGAAAAGTAAGACTTTCACAGGCCCTTGTATTTCAGACTGCTAACAATGTGGGTTTCTGGACACGTCCTTTGTAGTTGTACGACCGCAAGTTCATGCAAAGATGCAACAAAGCAGCATTGTTACTAGTTTTACTTTTGGTGTGGACTGCTTGCAAAAAAAGATTTGCGAATGTTAAAATGTGGTTATGCACCATGTATTATTTCCTCATTTGTAAAAATAACACCTGCATTTTGGAAAGGTTTCAAGGAAAATCAATCCCCCCATTTGGAAACCCTCCAAAAAGTGCCACTTTGCTGGACCCAGAGACAAAGGACCCTAAATACAAGTCAGCTGAAACAACCCTAGAACATATGCAGCAAAGTGTTGAACCAGTCAGCTAGCATGTGAACCGACAACAGGCATCCTAGTGATACAAAAATCTGTGCCACATTAGAAAAAAAAAAAGAAAAGGGCCGCGTATCTACTCCTTTTGTTGCAAAGATTGACGAAAGACGATAGTCGACTGGCGCCTCTGCCAGGTAAATGCCTCCCTTCTCTTTCGCGCTCACCTCTCATGCTGTTCCTCTACAGTCTTATTCCTCCTGAGATAACACGCGCAAAGTTTGCTCAAGTCAATTTACCGCATTTCAACGCTCCAAGTCGGCTGCCTCGATGCCAGCGCTGCCGTATGGCAGAGACGCGGGTTAATCGAGGCACCCTACTGCAGCATTTATAGAACCACGTTGCCCTACTCCGCGAGTGTTCCAAGCGGAACGTGGAACCTACCTAGTGGAAACTTCCGTTTCTGTTGCTGTTTCATTACTTAAAATGCTGCCAGGAGTTATAGTAGCACGGGCAACAGGAGGCGACGGTTTTCTGCAGTTGATGCATTTCATCTGCTATCACAAAAACCAAGCATCCATAAATATTCACACTCGTTTTGTGCTGGTTGCTTGTCTACTGCGTTTAGTACGTCAAGCTTTTCTTGAAGGGAAAGCGGCTCCTGTTTTCACACGATGCCATCAAGGCACGACAAAGGTCGTGGTTGCAAGCTCAACGGGGTTCTCAAAGCTTGAAGCACACGATGACGACGAGACCGCGTGCTATTCTTGCAGTGGGGCTTTTATGGCAAACATGAACTTCCGGCATTCCAAAGTGAAACTTTTATTGTAAGTGCAGTGATGATCGTGATAGCATAGGGCACGGAGAAAGAAGTTTTTGAGGAGAGGAATCCGCTGGGCTGAAACAGCGCGGGCGAGAGGCGCGTTAATGTGACCCTCTGGCAAGGAGGAAATGCAGCTTGCAGAGCAGCACAACAGATGGCGCGTCAAGTGCGTTGCCATAGTTTACATGTTCTTCTACGGATGCAACGCACAAAAATCGTAATATTATTGAATGTATTGTGATGCCAGATTTCTTTCTGTAAAATACATAAATATAAGTGCTGGACATTTTAGCAGCAGTTATCAATAAATACTGCCTTAGTTACAAGCCGTACCGCGCTTGAAACGAATCACTAGAAGGAATTCCGGAGCAGACGACACCTGCCGACGCCGCCTTCCCTCCACGAGTGGTTCACTCTCACGGGCTTCTCAGATTAGCGCGCGCTTTTCATGTTGCACGGGCAGGGCGGCGAAGTTAGGGCAGTCTAAACATGAACTAATGGCATAGAGGATAAGAAGCATCGTTCACTGCAACTAACCATACCTAGATTCTCAACCACGTTTTTTTTTTTTCATCGTAGGTTTCGCATTCTAAAAAAATTAAAGCCCCTTCGTCTTACGGCAATGATGTTTGAAACGTGAATGTTTCTTTCGCTGCAAACCGATTCCAGTGAAAGTCCAGTCGCGCGAAGGATTCGTCAGCATCGTCTGCCCACGACGGCAGCCGGCTATGCACCGACTGACCTTCAACCGGTGATCCTTTTCCCTTTGGCACCTCGCAACAGAGGGCGTGCCGGTGCCGTAAACAGCGCCGTGACTTTATTGCGCCGGCGGAGCAAGCCCTGTTGTGCCTCCTCAATAATTCTTGCTCCATGGCAAAGGGTAACATAGGGCCATCTAGTGGTGACGAATTGCATCCGCGTGCGGCTTCATGCAGTCAGTTCCGTAGCTAAGCCTGGCCAAGACTCATCAAACATCAAAACAGCGGTCCACGCATGTTGCCCGGCCAGGTTGAGTGTCAGATTGTGACGCATGATTCGGGAACATACGACGTAACAGTGAGGATTTTAATACGTGGGACTCTATGTGAGCTGTGCCGGGACCAGACAAAAGCAACGTAGCAGCCGGGAAAACGCAGCACTGAGGAATGTAAGAGCGGGGTTTTACTCTACTCTGTTGCCCTACCCATGCACATAACATTTCAAAATGTCATCCCCTCACTAATACAACATTTACCGCCACCATCTGGCCGAACATTCAGCACAAAGCCAACTTAAAGTCAAAGATATTCGGCCCTTTCCCTCCCAGAAGGCCTTATTGACATTCACATACGGTAGTTTGTACAACAGCTAGCGCCTAAAGCACATCCCAACATTGGCTTTCAACTCCCAGAGCAGATGACGAGAGCACATTTTAAAAATGTATAAATAGAAAAGAAGAAAAAAAAAAAAAACACACACAGCAACTCGAAAGGGGAAGTTGCACACCCATTAACCATCAGGTTAAATCTGTTCTTCGCAGCCCAAGCTTAGTACAAGCTGCATGTATGTATGCACACAAGGCGGTCGTTTTTCTGTCTGTACACTTTAAGGGCACAGGGTAAGGCGAAATTTTGAAAAAATGACTGTTTTTCTTTGCAATTAGGGAAGTTCAATTCCTTCTGCACATTTTTCATATTCACACTTGCCTTAAAAAGTTTTATTTCTCGCTAAAAAGCAGTTTTCCCGTAAGCAAGTAGTAAGTGCCCACATCCTCTTAAGAATGTTCTCAGGGTTTATTGTCATTTTTTTCCTCAAAAAACTTCCAGTTTCAGATCAAAATGCTTTTCTGGAACCAGCTGTAGTAAGAAATTGTGTAGCAACCATTGCATAGCTGATTTTTCAGTGAGGGCAATCCAAAGACCCTGTTGCACGTTTTTTCCACATTTGCCCTTCGAAGCTGCGCATAAAAAACGTCTTTTTTGGGCTTCACACTCTAATGATTGCAACATTGGATGCTGTTCTTTCACTAAATGATGAATCAACACATGAGCCAGCATTTTAAAATCATTCAGACCAAAATCTGGGCGCAACACCACCGTCAAGTGGCTTAAAGAGGTTGACCACAAGCAAAATACTGTGTGAACAAATCTGTTCGATGGTGCACAAAATAGTCAAGGAAGGACAGACGACCGGGTGAAAAGCGAAAAAATGGCTTTGACAGGGATTATGAAGCTGGTGCTTTTTAAATAAACGGCTCCATTGGTGTTTTTTGCAAAAAAGTATTGTTTTTCACCTCTTTTTTTACTTTAAACTCAGTTATCTCAAAACAAGGTTTTTTGTTACATAGGTACCATTATTTCCTATATCTCTCAAGACAACGAGCTGATTTTTTCCCCCTGTTATCTACATATCTTGTCACACCTGCTGTACTAGAATTGAAAATATGCACGTAAGAGTTTTTTTGGTACACAACTTTTAATACTAAAATAATGCCAAAATTTAGGTACTAACGGACAAAAAATTATAAAAAACTGAATTTTTCAAGAATGTTCATAATTCTAGTGCAGTTAAAAGAGCACAAAATTTGAAAGAAAATGATATATACGTTATGTAGATACCTTTATTAGATGCCGAGAAAAATGTACCTCAAAATGGCCAAAAATGCATGGGAAGTATAGGGCTTACCCTGTGCCCTTAAAGCTTTGTGCACGCCATTTGCAGTCTTCCTTGATATTACGTTGCCAAATTTACTAGCAGCGATGGCGTACTACAGCTAGACATCATTAACTAAACAACAGCCCAGTCTTTGGAGGCTGCTCATTACAGGGTGAATTAAAGAATAAACGCAAAACAAAGACCATAAAATATCAAGCTTAACAGCACTTACACCCCTTCCACTGAAAAGAACCAAAAAGTTGCCAGATCAAAACATACTCTTACCCTCCCCACCCAAAACATTTTTTTCAGTAAACAAACCAATTATAAACCAAATAATGTCAGCAGGAGTGCTGACAGAAGAAAGGACAAGAATGTTTCCCTCTTAAACACATAAAAGAAAAGAAAACAAAAAAAGCTCTTGCGCACATACATGGCCTAAAAACATGAATGCATATCCATTGACCGCCCTGAATGTTTTACCAGCACCACATGTTGTTCAATCCTTATCCATGCAGATTTCGTGGCTTTTGAAGGGGCCAGTTAAATTATAAATCTTCAATACAATGACTTCCGAAGCTCCCCACAGGGCCTAAAATGAGCACCCCCCCCCCCAAATTTGAGTTTTACAGCACACAATCCACACAAGTAGATAAAAAAAACAAGGCCTGCTTTTTATTTTTGAAAGAAGTCCCGTGACGCATGTAACAGGCTACAACATTGACTGATTGATTGTAGGGTTTAAAATGCACCGATGCAACGCAGGCTATGAGGCACGCCGTTGTGGAGGTCTCCGGATTAATTTTTGACCACCTGGGGATCTTCAAAGTGCCCCAAAATCTTGTACACACGGGTGTTTTTGCTTTTCGCCTCCATCAGAAAAGCGGCTGCCGCATCTGGGCATTGAACCCACGTCCTCATTCTCTGCAGCGCAACGCTTTAGCCACTGAGGCTCCAACAGCATTCCTCTAGCTGTTCTGCTGGATAGAGGGTGCACACAAAAGGGAAGTTCCGCAACTGGAACATGCATGTGCACGAACACCTGGAACTACACTTCTGGAGGGAACTGAATTTCAAGTGGACCACCAATACCCGATGGACCGAAGTGTCGTGCGTATACACACACTAATAGGAGATGTTTTGTAGAATACCCACACATATAAGTAGGATCTGTATACTGTGATACATGTTCCGTATTTACCCGATTCTAACGCGCACTTTTTTTCCCAAAAAATAGGCCGAAAAATCGCATGCGCGTTAGAGTCCCACCCATCGCCATCTCAAGAAGGCGCCAAAGCTTTTAGCAACGATTTTTTGGACGCAGCAAGCCTAGGCGCCTAGGCTTTTCTATCGGAGTTCACACAAATCGTCAAATAGTTTCACTTTTTTTTTTAAATTCGCATTTTTACTTGCACGCTTGATAACAGCAATGGCAGCAGCGGCTCCCACGCGTTCAAAAAGAGCGGTTCGCTGAAGCGTGCACCTCTGGAGAAGCTCTCGGGATGGGCGTGCGAGGCGTGGGCCACGATTCCAGAGACCATGATTGAACGTTCGTTCAGAAATGTGGCATTGCGAACGCGCTTGAAGGCACCGAGGCCGAGATGTTGTCGTCACCGGAGAGCGACGAGGAGTGAGATGAGTGAGATTACTTCGGGAAATTAATTGCCCGTTTCTCTCGCATTCGTTTGTCTGGGTCACAAAGTCCCGTGCGCGTTACAATCGGAGGTGCAAGTTTTTTCGTTTTTTGCCAGGAAAATCGGGTGCGCGTTAGAATCGGGGGCGCGTTAGAATCGGGTAATTACGGTATACCTGGCTGCAAGTTGAGCGCGGCAATAGCTCATGTAGTGTACCAGTGCATCACTCCACCGAAGCGACAGACATGGATGTCAACGCGCACTTGCATTTTGAAGGAGATTGTGCCTATCTCTTTCGTTACCGCAGGAAACTAACAGACTTTTAGGGGTCTAAGAAAACAGTTTTTGTGTGTGCTAAACACATTGGTTAAGTACATATTGCAGCAACATAAAATACAGGTGATTTAGCGTCCTTTTCAACTACACCAGTTTATGAATGTCCATACATGACGATTGAGAAAGAAAATTGCCAAAATCAAAATTTCTGTCAAGTTGTCGCAGAAATGATATAAAAAAAAAAATAAAGTTGTGTAGAACAAACCACCCACTGTAGAAAAGAAATTTGAATATACATTTTGCAGGAAAACGTTTCAAAAACATGCCCTAGAAAAATTGCCAACTTGAGCAGAAAAGTTTGTTTGATATACAGTTAAACCTCGTTATAACGAGACGGGCTATAACGAAATAATGGATATAACGAGCAAATCGTAATTCCCTTGAAAGTCCCCATAGAAACCAATGTATTTAAAACTCATTTTAACGAGGTAAAATTTCCCCGTTACGGATATAACGAACAAATTTCGTTGAGAAAGAATCAAATTTGAGCTAATTTTACAACAGTGCGCAACGCGGATTTGAGACAGTGCGTGATGCGGCAACTGTGTTAGCAGTTCAAAACTCCCGCCACGCGCGCGAAGCTGGCTGGCGCGCCGTGCGTACGCTGCGCCCGCGAAGCCCCCACCCTCCTCTCGCTGCGCACAGCATGCAGACAATGGGGCCCTTCGATTTACAGTGTCGGACTAACCACAGGCTCCCCGAGAAGCAGTCCGACGTTCGATTTTCCCCCCGTATCCCTATGGCTTCGGGGAATCCGCGGACTATCCGCGGTGAGCCCGAGAAGAACCCCAATGCACACGGCGCGTGCGGTTGCATCGCCTTCCTCTCCTCCCCCCCTTCCCTTGTTCGTACCGCTGACGTCGCTGCGTAGTTGTGTGTGCGTGGGTTTTGACAGTCTTCAGCCTTATCTTTTATCGTACTGCCGGCGTGATTCTGACAACGCCAGTGCGACAGGCGGGAAGCGAAAGCGAAAGACTTTGACGTGTGGACGAGTACGCTGTCTACCATCGTGAGCAACCGAGAGTCCATCGTCAGCGCTGTCGCACATGGCTTGAAAAGAAGCGCTAAGGACGGCGTCGGAGGCACTAGATGCGGTGGACGTGCTGCGTCGCTACTTCGGCGCGCACGAGGGCGGCGAAGATGGCGTGAACGTAGCGGCCGCAGCTGAGGGAGCCATCACTCGCATCGGGAAGGCGCATCAATGTTCAATTATCGATGTCCAATTACGAACTTCTTCGTAGCCAAGTCTGTTTGAAATACGAGTTTTGAACTGCAATAAAGTAGGTTCGTGACTTTTCCTTTTTACCTCCGGAATGTGTTTACTTTACTAACTATCGCCGTGCAACAAGATGCTATTTCGCCCGCTTTTTGTTTTAGGTAACTACAATGCATAATATTTGCAGTAAATGTCGGCTACATCTATAACGAAATATTGGCTATAACGAGCAAATCGCGGCGCCCCTTCAATTTCGTTATAACGAGGTTTAACTGTAGTAAAAAGAAATGTTAGCCCCGGGAGAACTTGTTGCTGGGCGTGTTGGTTTTGGTCTAAGAACATACTGAGTAGAGCAAAGAAACACACACAAAAATGTTAGCCCGCGCGGTGCCCACGCCATGCAGTGAAGCCCAACATCCATTTCAAAATGTGCAGTTTTGGGTGGTTCTCTGGAAGAAATTTTGCGGTTTGACATTATCGGAGGAAGCAATTTGTCCCCACGCGAGGCACAAACACCTTTTCAATGAGTGACTTTGCATTTGCAGCCAGCACAATATGCAGAAAAAGCATGAGATGCGAAGAAATCTGCACTTGGAAACAAAACGCGGTGGTTGTTGTTGCCTGTTGACGTTCGCTGTCAGTTATGTGTCAGAACATAGGCCTGCAGTTTATTCTCATCTTCTGACTCGCTACTCATTGTCGCTCTGCCTGCAGGAATGAGGTTCAACGTGCTAGAATCGTGCTCAGCAAACTCTCAACGCGCAACCGTCGCGAAGAGAGAAAGAAAAAAAGAGAGAGAGAGAGAGAGAGAGAGGAGATAGAGAGGAGAGAGAGAGAGAGAGCGAGAGAGAGAGAGAGAGAGAGAGAGAGAGAGAGAGAGAGAGAGAGAGAGAGAGAGAGAGAGAGAGAGAGAGAAAGTTCAGTACTATGAGCCTCCCACATTGCAGCGCCGTTCAACATTTTCGAAAAGAAACAATATCAAACCTGTTGGAGACTGTCAGAATGGACAGCTAGTGGTGGGCAAAGTCGATTTATAGCGCTCCCCTTGGCTGACCTGATATCCGACGACTGGGTGTCATCTTTTGGTTTATGGTCTGAAGTTCTTATCGCACCAATTGGGTCAAGGGGGTGGGGGTTAAAATTACGAGTGGAATGCTTTTTTTCCAGGATCAGGGAGGGACGCTGAAGGCGCCATGGTGGATCGCCTCAAAGTCGGGTAACCGTGTAGTAGCGCCAAATATGAATTCCGCGATGCAGAAACGAAACCTAAACTGTTTTAAACTGGTTGCAAATAGTCCTGTGGGAAGCAGAACTACAACCCGACCTAGAACAATGTACCCAAAGGCAATATAACTGCCAAAAGTCATAAAATAACTTTGCAAACAGGCACTGCTTGATATCTCCAACCAATTCCAGTGATTATTACTGTCAGATTACAAAGATGACAATTGAAAATCATCTTGCAATTCACCATTGGTGCCCCATAAGAAAAACCGAATAGTGATGCAAAGTAATCGCAAGCAGCATGCCTTCTTTTTTGGTAGCAGTGGCGTGCGACGACCAAGCCCCACTTCCACACTCAGGTGATGGAAATGCATGTCAAAAATCACATTTCTGTAGCAAAAATGAAAACAAAACCGATTTTGAAAGGGCATTTTCTGAACTAGTCTCAAATAGCTTTACTCGTTTTAGAAACGTCTGGAACGCTGTGAAAAGGGGCTCCCAAATTATCACTCACATCGGATGACTTTTAATAGCGCTGTAACGAAAACAGTGAAGGTGTGACATATTGATTTTTCTGGTGGAGTTTGTCATCACTGCAGTAGCTTTTAAGCAGATTAAGTCCGAAAAACCACGGAAACAACTCGTGTCACACTCAAAACGGAGGACTGCAGTGGTGAGATGCGGAGGTAACTAATGTTGCCGTTCTTAAAAAGTTGCACCAGAGTATAGCGGGATACACGCAGTAGTGTACACACGCATGCAAGCTGGAGGTCACTACTCACACGTGTGCAGGTAGCTCACGACTTGCTCGTGATGGACAGAAGCCGCATCGGGGCCCTCGCCTCTGGGGCCACTCTGCGACCGCCGCCCGTTGGCCTGGCTGTACGGCGGCCGCGAAGCACTGCACAGCCAGACGGGAACCATTCGAGCACCGACACACAAGCCTGACATGTGGACAACCACACAACCACAGCAAGGAAACTATTGTTAACCCCTTGATGCTGACAACTTTATTATTCTGCTTAAGTGTGCGAGTTTTTAGATGCGGAGCATCTCATGCTCGGGGCTGTGTCCGTCCCTCCGCTGTCCGCCCTCTACTGCGCATGTGCGTCTCTTCAGCCCCGTCAGCGCTTGAGGTGGCGTCAGCGCAGTCCACTATAAAAAGAAATAGTTGGGCGGCGCCCGGTTTCGATCCCACGACTCTCTGGCCGCAACGGGAGGTACGTGGCGCTCTTCCCACTGCGCTACAAACCGAGACGGGAGCATGTGCTACGAACGCGCCTTATGTCCTTCACTCATTCAAACTACGCCAAGAAGCTACTGATACAACGAAGGCACGCGAAGCTGAACGTCAACGGAAAGGACAAACTGAAAACTAATGGGAACTTGAGTCGAAGTCGACGCCATGGCTGCTTCACATACTACTCAGGGTTCCCCTACAGGAAGATGGTGTAATTTTGTTTTATGATCTACAGGACTTCCGACATAACAAATATGAAGCCAGCAAAAAAATTGTTCCATTAGGACGGACACTAGTAGGACACACTGGGCACTGGCGGCCCATAGATCACTTCAACCTCGATCACCATGATTTATGGTTCAAGCGAAGACAATAACGTAGAGTTTGTATTGCTATCATTTATAATAACAACGAAATTGCACAATTTCGGTTATGTGTCACTAGCCCATTGAGACACCCGGGCTCGATGCGAGTTGACATGTGTAAACAATATTTCGTTAAGCACAAGGGAGTATGCGCTGCCCTTTCTCCTTTAATTTTTGAAGGTCTGGGATGCTTTGTCTGTCGATAGGTGGCGTTAAATATCGAAAAAAAAAAAAAAAAACCCACAAAGTGTGAGAGAAAAAAAAATATTGTTAGAATCGTGGCTGCTGAGCAACACTGGGCATCAAAGGGTTAAAAAAAAAAATGAAAATTCCTTAACGTCTTTAGAGCGGTCTTGATCAAAGGCATCACACGGCTGATGAAGCACGCCTTGCTGGATTCGCTGGCGAGCATTTGGCAAGGGGGAATGTTGTAAAGTTAAGCGGACTCAATAATTCCACTTAAACTTGATTTGTGTGTATGTACCGGGTGCGCGAGGTATTTGAGAACAGAACATTGGCATCAGGCACAACAATATCTCCAGCATGATCAGACATATTTTCACCAAACTTTGTGAACTACTTCTCTTATGGGTTATTTCCCTAACAATTCAATGAATCCTTCATCGGCAGCAATACGCTATTCTATTCAGCATCGCAAAGGGCTGCCTGCACGGATCAGGTGGTTCTTAAAGTTGTTGTACATTGGGTGAGAAATGGCGGCATTCAGCGAGTCTTTTGTATTATGCAGCCTTTGTTGGCCTCTCTCCCAATGACGCCCCAGACATATTAGTCGAGTGGATTTAAATCCGGAGAACTAGGAGGCCACAAGTTGGAAAGTGACGGGGTCGTAGAGTGACGCAGGCGGTGTGCACAGGAGCCGAATCTTGCTGAAAGACATATGTCTTCCCTTAGAAACACTCTACATCCATAGCTTTACAACAGTGGCAAGCACATCCACATAACCAGCAGCATTAACGAGCAGTCGTGCAAAAAAAGTGTGGTGGCATGACGTCACCCCCATTGCGGGCAACGGATAACACCAGCGCCGGAGAAATTAAGGGATTCTGACGATGTCTCACAGCTGACTGATTTTTTCCTTTTCGCCGCAGATGCCACGTCATCGCCACAATTCATCAGCTTTGTGCGCATCTTGTAAGCGAAAGACTTCGCTACTTTCAAAAAGGTGGCAATTTCCAAGTCGCTGTGTAGAGCGGCCAGGGCGTTTCATTTCTCGCTTAAACTGGTAAAGTTCCATCTCTGAACAAACTGCGCAGTATGAATGATAAGGGGTCGACGAACAAGATGCCGTACGCCTAGATATATATGATGAGGCTGCTGGTGTGTATGGCAATAAGGAATAGCGTTCTCAAATACCTCGCACACCCGGTATGTATGTTTGCGCTTATTGGCACAACGGTATCTCAGACCAAAGAGCGCCCAAACTACTGTCACATGGTCCTTCAATAAGCCAGGGCCAAACTTGCATTTTGGATTGTGTGATGGGAATCCCAGATGCCCACAGCATGGCCTTAGCTTGCCCCACATAACCACCACAAAAACGATACTTCTTCGTGCGGTGCGGTATTGCGCGAAGAAGCCAACACAATCGTAAACACCACGGGGAGAGACTGAAGATCTAAACTTTGCAGGGACAGCTCAACGAATCTGTAACAATATCATTTGAGCAGCGACTTGCTAGGGTGCTAGCACAGCGCTACCTTGCCAACCAGGCAAATGAATATTATGCGCACTGTGAAAACACAACCATTGGTTACACACCTAGCTGTTCACAGTCAACACAGCACAGCACTTGTGCCTTCACGCCATGCCATCGCCTTCCAGGTGCAGTTACAAAAGGGGCTTTAATTGTAATGGATATAAACACTTAGCGTAGGAATGTCCCATGCTTACAACCTTGCTCGCTCTACAGCTTTCCTCAGTAATAAAGAACTGGCATAGTGAAAGTCCATGTTCAAGTGATAGTTCCTCAATCTTCAATTCAATCTACAGTTCTATCTTGAAAGCTCCTCGGGCACTAAAGACAGCTTACACGGTAAGACGGCTTACCCCTAGCTGTGTGTAGGCAAAAGACCTACCGTATTTACTTGATTCTAAGCACCCCCATTTTTCCTCGGTCTCGATGCCCAAAGTAAAGGGGGTGCTGAGATTTGAAAAACCTAAATTACTAAATGATGACTTACACAGTAATCCTGCATTCCCACTTTCTGCCCCGCAAATTTTTCACACGACAGTGCAGGTGAATTGTAGTGCGTTAGAACTCAAGAGAAATGATAAGGCTGGCACGGTAAGAAACTGGCCATCAACAGTAACGATTTGAAAATTCCTTACGGCAGTAAATTTGTTAAGCATTTTTTAAACAAACAAATCTTGTAATTATATAACTGCCCCCTCCCCTCCTCTAATTTAAATACAATCAGGTTCGACTGTACAACCACATTCTTCTGTGTACAACCAAATTTTGAAGAAATAGTCGGGAACTAAATGCTTTTATCATACGTGTGGTTTAACTGGAAAGTTTATTTTTGTAGCATGTTATCAAAACTATGAGCGCAAGTAAGGTTGAAGACCGAGGTAAAACGCGAACACAAGACTTCCTTGTGAGCTCTGGTTTCATGAATAATGCCGTAAAAACACGTTTACGCTTAGAGGTACACGATAAAATTAAAGCAGCCAGGCGTGCGCGATAAAAGCTTAAATTTGACGAATCGTAGCATGACAGGACCCGTCACAGAGACAACGAAATAAGCTTTATTACCAGTGATTACGAAGCCGCTAGCAGAACGGTGTGAAACTACGATCGCCAACAGCAGCTAGCGAACTAAGTATGTACGGAATTCCACCGTCGAAACGGGTTTCCTCGCCCTACTTTTTTCGACACGAAAACAACACAGCCGACCACCACAAGCACTGGCCGGAACGCTGCATTTTCCTCGTCTTTACTACAAACTACTAAAAACCCGAAACACCAACACCAGTAACATACGGCCACGTACTCCCAATTCAAGTTTCGTCTTCGCGAAACATACTGCTCGAAGAAACAAACCTCGTTCCAGTATCCGAAATGGGCGGAACCGCAAAAACTGGCGGCTGAGGTTAGTTAGGAAACATTACAGAGTTTTTGTCAGCTACCTGTGCTTTTAAACAACGCCCGAAGAGTGGACACGCGTTCTGTCAACAAAGCCAGCGATGCGGAGGCGTTGCGCGCTTAGGCCTGACCCAGTGATATGCCGCGTGCAATCTGTCACGTCGGCAGCGCGCCGGCAACACACGGGCGCGTCAACGACCCCTCCCACGCCTGATCGCGGTCGCACAAAGCCTCACCTCATCTCAGAGTTGCGCTGGAAGTTCGACCGCTGGTCCTGGTTCCCCGCCTTGAACGACGAGACACCTGCGAAAGCATCAAGGAGCCCGATTCAGCGCGATCATTCACGTCTCCCCTTCCCCAAAAAGAAGAAACAGAAAAATACAACACGGGGGCTGGTAGCGCGAAGACCCCGACTCCTCGCGAGCCCGATCACGGCGAGCGCACTCGCAAGAACCCGGTTCTGCACGCTGCACGCGCTGGCGCGTGCTCTTCGCATTCATAAACACCAGAAACGCAGTCTCACGAGTTTGAATGAGAATGGCGGGACGGGAAACGGTGCTCACCCGAGGCGCGGCCTCTAACAACGGCGTTGTTTGGGGGGAGGCCCTTTGAGACGGCGAACATGCTAGGGCTTCTATTGTTTCACGGCGATTGATGGACACCGTTCCGCAGGCTTCTCGTCATTATCTAACTAAACCATGGGCCAGGGCGGTGGAACTCCGATGAACGATCAAGCGCAGCACGTTGTCCATTCAGCACCGCTTCCCTCTTGTCAAACAAACACAACAGCGCCTCGCGGACATCTTTATGCCGCTGATAAAATGCGTAACGTCGCTCGAAGCCAGCCAATGTGATGCAGGCGCGAAATTGTAATTACTAAATCAGCGTTAGGGTAATGACAATATCAAATTATTGCAAAATTTCGAGCATAGAATGATTAAGAAACGGATTCACCGAGAAAACTGCATGCGTTTCTCGCAAAACATTTATTAACCCGAAACGAAGCCAGAACGCCGCCAAGACGAGACGAGACAACAGCAGTCAACATGGCGGCGTCCAGAGATTCAGAAGACGGTCACAGCGAAGACTACGATTTTCACGGCGGTAGGCGGAAAAAAACCGTGCAGAGCGTGCTCAGATTTCAAAGCTTGGGCGAAGAGCAAGGTGTACACCTGCAAAAGCCGGGTAAGTCTGGCGCATTTGCTATTTATGTCCTAGTGCCCGTTCCCAGGCTACCCACATCAACGCAGGTGATGTAATAACGAAATCGTTTTCGGATCATTGCTATCTACCCTGCATGTTAGCTAGAACGACTTCTGTCAGCAGGTTTTTTAAACCCCTGGCGCGAATATTATTCTAGCTGGAGAGTACAAGCTTAAGTCGTCCATATCGCGCGGGCATGTGAACGGTGTCCGGCGTGCGAACTGTGTCGTCTGCTTTAAATCCAGTAACTGCGAAATTCACGCTTTTCTATGTCGCGGTGCTACTAAAGCCTTACTTAGGGCAGCAGGGCTTTGAGTATTGCATTAAATTTTCGGACGCGATGGCGTAGAAATGTTTCGGACCATACATTGGCCCTGTCTTGGTGCGGCAAAGGTCTGAACGTCTTGGAGCATAGTTTTCACAAAGAATGTGTACTTTAGCGCAGAAAGGGTGAACGGGCAACGCCAAAGACGGGACAAGGTAAAGCTTCTCCTGTTTTTACCCTATCCTTCGTCCTTTCTCCGCCTATGTATCCTCTGTGAAAGCGTATATCAGGTGATGGCGAAATAGCGGTCAAAGATAGCGCGGCTCGAAGTCCTATTCAAGGTCTGATAATACGCAGAGAAACGCGCTGGAAAGAATCGAGCGGTCATTGCGAAACCAAGGTAATTTTTTTTTCTTATTGGGAACACGCCCCTGATAATAACAACACGAATAAAAAAAAAAGACTCCAGGTAGTGCCACTGGATATTTTGGCGTTTAATTCCTCTTTGAACGGAGCTTAGGAGCACTATGGGATTACAGGACGCTCTCTTCCTCCTATCTATAACACACACGCACGCACAGTAAGACAGGAGGAGAAAGTACCTTTATTGTGTCCAGAGGAAAAACCTAGTTAGGGCCGGTGTGCTTCAGACGACGGCCAGGATGTCTTGGCACCTAGCGGCGTCTTCGGCCCTCTCGACGGCCCACCGCTGGATGACAGGGTCCTCGCTAAGCAGCACGGTCTCCCACTGCTCAGTGCTGTTGATAATAAATGTTCCTTTAGTATTGCTAAAGTCATTTCTTTGTATAGCGCAGGCCATTCCCAGAGCATGCATAACTGGGAAATGGAAACACTGCCCCCATCGAGAAAGGGGGAAATTTTTTATCAAGCTAAAGAATGTAATTTTATTTGGGAACCCATCGAGTGAATGGCGACGCATAAGTTTTTATTGCTCATTTTCAAGAAATCTCGATCGGTCAGTCCATGTACAGTCGGTAAAATGCTTGTCTACAACACTGCTTTTTGTACTTCCGGCCTTCTGCGGTGTTGGCTTGAAATAATTTCGATAAATTTAGTGCACCATTCTGAAGTCTACGCCGACCACTTCAGTCCCCAACACTAGTTTGAAGAGCATCTGTCAGCACTTTTTAGACACAGCCGGTTGAAGTGGAAATCGCTGTTATAGACAAGCGTTTTAAAAGGCTTTACATACTATTACAATGCAAGTTACATACAGACGTGGCACCACGCTGTGTAGTACTGTGGCAGTGGCGATCGGCCAATAATTCGTATAGTGTATGTACGAGAGGGAACAGTGAATTGAGTTATTGACTGGCAATAACATGAGGAAGGAAAAGAGCGTGCGTGCTACCGGCCCCCCATTGCCGGTCGCAGACCACGTAAATGTGGCCTTCCACATTTAAATTACGTCCGTAGCAATATTATGTCCGTACCGAAATCGCATGAGATATGGAAGTAATCTGTGAAGTACGCAATTTATTTCCAGTCTGGCTTAAAGACAACTTTATTATACCCTGTTGCATTCACGCCAATGTCACTGTCTTCTTGTTTGGGGAGCAACAGGAAAAAACTTGGATAACCCACACGTATCATAAAAAAAAAGTAATAAACGTCGTTCCGACGAATAGAAAATATACAATTCCACAGCTACGCTACTTCACTATCTAGAAAACGCCAGTCACTAACTATCGTAGATGTTATTAAGCGAAATTTCGCTGAATATACTTCGCCAGGTGAGAGCTGACGTTAACGATTCGACGCAAGGATGTCCAACTGAAACTGGTGGCTTTTGTTCCTGTCACACAACCAGCAACAAAGAGAAAAATGGTCAGAAAATGCGTTTGAATTCTTACGCCGCTTCTGTTCGCCACAAATGACGTGCAACTGAAAAGCGAACATGTAAATATGAACCAATTCTGGTTCATATTTACGTGTTCGCACAATTTGAAAATACTGCCCGTTGACACAGTGGCGTTCCTGGCTAACCTTGCACCCGGGGCCCCAGCAAATTTGTCACCCCCCTCTCATACAAAATGTCAGCAATAATCAGAACAAATCAGCACAATTGCCACTATTTCATGTGATATTAAAATAATTTGCTTTATTTTATTTCATATTTCCTTTATTTTTTCCTTTATTTTATTTTTTATTTCCTTTATTTTATTTATTTAATTTCTTTATTTTATTTATTTTATTTTCCTGAAATTTTCTAAATTGAGTTTACCCACTTATTTTGTATTGTTAAAATAAAGTGTCCAAATAACAACAAAAGACGTATCTATTTTTGCCTAGAAATGAACAAAAACTTTGCAGATTTTATTTAAAGCGAGGGCTTTAGAATACGAGCGTTCGATACAGTTAACCACGATGCAGAACTTTTGGGGATATTTTGGCGATAATGAAGGAAGAGTAATGCTAAGTAAGCATGCTTTGCTTCTTTTAATGTTTTTTTTTCATGAATTCGTTTTTTTTTTTCCTCTGAAGGATCAGGCTTGTGGATTACCTGAATATGTACCCTTACAGAAAAGCCGTTCTATTTTGGTTTCAGAGCGCTAATTATTGCATTTAAACCAATGTGAAACTTACGGTTCATTAGAATGATCTTTCTGGAATATACAAACGAACTGCTTTAAACATGTACCAGTTTTTCGTCAACCAAACGATTTTCAAAAATTTTATACATTTATTTATAATCGGGTTGTCAGTACCAGCAAAAGTGGCTTTTCCATAGTCAGCAAATTCTCTTTGGTTTGTTGGACGAATGATGAGATGGCACATTCAGCGGGACAAAGGCAATACAACAATACAGAGATCGCTAATGTCAGGCATATGGCTAATATTTGAAACAATGTCTGGGACACTTAGTATTGGGTCGAACATACAGGTGAAGATGTCCTGTTTAGCTGGGTAGTCGCTTGTGTAAAGTAAAAGTAGGCGCATAATGATCGGAAAGTAGAGGATTCCGGTATCGTTGTCACAGTCGTAGAGGATTACCAGGTAACGTGGGGGAAATTAAAGCTTGCAAAAACAAACATGGCACGATTAGGAAATTTTGTAATAAAACACATATAGTGTGTCGAGCAGGTCATTAGAAAATCCTGCGTTAGCGGATGGTGTAAAATAGCAGCAAAAAAAATTCTTCTGAAAGCCTGCAGTTATGCGAAAGGAAACAAGATCGAGCTTTGTAAAAAGATTCATTTAGCGACATTCAAAGATTTTGGCAACATCATTTAGAACGCCACCTGAATGTCTCTTCTCTTTTTTTTTTTTTTAAGTTAGGGCAATGCGTACAATTATTTTAACTCTTTTGTCGGAATAAGATGTTCGTTGACATCGTGAAAACTGAAGCGTGGCTGTTTTGTTTTGCCTTCACTTCAGTTATTAGCAAACAAAAATATTTGGTGGTAATGGTTGGTCTTCGTTGGAGTGGAAACTTGCGGAACACTAGTGGAGCATTGCTATCGCTTTTACGTTATAAAAAGTTTCGTTTCACTGAACTGTAGTCGTATAGGGGGATATTAAGGCGAATATAAAAATTTCTGGGAATTAGGGGTAATGGAGCGTCAGGCCTTGTAGCCTAAATACATTCGGTGCAAATTTAAAATCTTTCAGACGCCTGCTACAGCGCAAACAACGCTTTATCGGATTCGAAATTAAAGGTTCTTAAGCGAGATGGCTTCATTCAAGGGAACCGCGTTGTCTGCCGATATCATACAGTGTTGAAATTCCTACGTCTGTGGAACTCGGGACGTATTTTTGTTGTTTTTTGTGTGTGTTTTCTGGTTCCAGAATGCCAGGACCTTTTTCCAGTAGCGATCTGCACATGCACGGGCCGCCGGTTTGCCATTCTTGGTAGTAGCCTCGGGCGAAATAAACCAAAGAGCGCCCCCTCAGCTTGCTGCTTGGGGAGCAGAGGCTGTGCTTCCTAGAGCTGCACGTCTTTATTTCCTCTTTTCGGGCAGTGCGCAGAGTTCGTACGTGCACACAAAAAGGCTTTCAAAAGAAAGGGTCAAAACTGTTTGAGGGCTGACCACGCTGCGAGCACTTTGCTACCAGTGAAGGAGAAACGAAAATGAAAAAAAAAAAAAAAGTGAAGAAAAGGGGTGCTTCGGTCACTGCAAATTAGTCACGCGAGCGTGCGCCTGCTACTGTGACATTCATGTGAAAGGCACGGGTGACGCTGGGTGCGGGAGGGATTGCAGGACCAGGATATTTTGCGCACGGGTTCCCCGAAAGCCAAACATTTCTTGGGACGGGCCTTAGTGCCAGTTTAGGTGGTTTAGGTTCGCCGTGGTGGCTGCTAAAAGGACCGATACTGGAAAAAGGTCCATTGCATTTTCCACTTCCCCTGAACCGGAGGTCGAAATAGGGTTTACTCCCTCTCTCTCCTTGAGAAAGCGTTCCGGAGAGAATGGGCAGAGGGGTGTCTCCGCGTGAAGGTAAAGCACCGACGCTACAGTCCACAAGTTTCCCCGTATACATCTTTGTCTGGTCTCACGGAGGGCAGAGGACAGCAACCTAGAAATTATTAGAACTGTGTGTGCCTCCCTTTCTTAGGATTCGAGAGGAGACTCACCTTCGTCGTGCCTCCATGCGCAATGGGATGCAGACACGCCCAGCATCAGACGCACTGCGTTACCGTGAAGCTCTGGGATTCAAGTGAATTCTTGTGACAATGAAAGCCCAGCTGGGGTGGCTGCGTTTCAGACGAAGGCCGAAAGCTAAACGCCAGTGAGCCGAGATTTCGGCGCAGCAAAGCGCCGCCGGGGACACGCATATTTACTGTGTCTCCCCACCCCAAGCGACGCCACTGACCACTACGCTGACTCGCAACTGAAATTTTATTAGGACAAATCACCTATGTGACCACACATGGTAAAGGCTTCATAAACATTCTTTTTTTTTTTTTTCAAGTAACATTCGAGCAGCGGCGGCGTGCGGCCTTCTGAACGGAGAAGGCCGCCCACATTTTATTTATTTTTTATTTCAGCTTAATAAACGTTGTGCTTGCCTGGCTGCCCGTGCCATTGATTGCGACTCTGCTGGAGCTGGCCGAGTCCATGAGCTGACCACTCGACTCCCTCGTTCTTTTTTTTTCGCTTGGCAGGCTGGCGCAGCGGGTGGTGTGGCGGCGGCAACCGAGGAAGACGAGTACCGCGACTGTCCCCCCGGACCGCTCCCAGCTGGGCCGGTGCTCGTGGTCGCTGCTGCACTCGGTGGCCGCCTACTACCCGGTGCGGCCCACTCCCGCCCAGCAGAGGGACGCCGAGGCCTTCTTCAGACTCTTCGCCAAGTTGTACCCGTGTGACGACTGCGCCAAGGACTTCCGCGCAGAGTGAGCTCTTGCCTATTTCCGTCTTGGGGAGTGTACCGAAAGAGGGGGAGATGGGGGATGGGGGCGAGGGGGGGGGGCAACTACACCACCACAGGCACAGATAGGTGGAAAAACGGATGGACGTACAGACAGAGAGAAAGAGAGAAGGGGGAGAAAAACCAGCCGCCAGAACGCCAAAGAGAGAGAGAGAGAGAAATAACTTTTATCTACATAAAGGGTTAGGGCGGGGTGGGCACGACCCGGGGGGTCGCGACGACTTCAGCCGCTCGAGTCACGAGCTCCTTCTGGAGTTGGGGGTCCGAGCGGCATAACGCCACCATCCACTGGTCAGGAGAGTTAATTGGAGGGAATGGGTCCTCTGCACAACCCCACATTTGCTGTTGGACCGTGGCTTTTTCACCGCAGCGGGGGCAGAGCGAGGATGGGTAGAGGGAGGGGTGGACATGATGAAGGACGGCTCTGCACGGTAGAGATTCCGTTTAGAGTTGACGCCAGAGGCGCTCCTCCTCCAGAGTGAGGGATGAGTGAGCGGGGGGAAGCTTGCGGCGGGAGAGGCGGTAATGCTGTGTGACCTCTCGGAATGTGAGGAGACTGTCCCTGGTCGATCTGGCTCCATGGAAGGGACAGAGTCCACCATCGTACGCCCGGGTGACAAGTGCTCGGGCTGCCATGTGAGCCGGGAACCATTGGAGTTCGACCGTGTGGGATGGCGAATTTAGACCGAGAATTTTGTGTGCCGGGGCGGAAATGAGCCCCTTGACAAAGTTTTGAACGGCGGTTTTCGAATCCGAAAATACAATTTCAGGGGTGGGCCTTTGGGTTAATGCTAGCGCGATTGCCGCTTATTCCGCGATATGCGGGTGACGGGTGTGAATGGTGAGGTTTTGCAAGAGGAGGAGATGACGTGGAGTGAATTACAGCAATGGCGAATGCATCTTTATGCCGATATTCTGCGGCCATCGACATAGAGGGTCACTCGGGAAGGGGAAATTTTTTATCTAATGTCGTGGCTCGATGAATCCGCTGTCAATACGAAATTTTGGGTGCGTGTTTTTGGGAATCGCGTCGAACGATGATATGATTTCTGATGATGATTTGATGCAGCGCACAGACTCAGGGCTTTGAGCTGGGCGATCCGAAGTTTCTGCAAGAGGAGTCTGCCCGCGGAGCAGCGCCCTAGGCGGTTGACTGGGCCAGTGCGGTGGCCATCGATTAGTTCTGCTCCGTATTGTATGTCCCTGCTGTCTCTAATCTGGCAGTGGATGCGTTCGGTGGTAACTGCAAGGCGGCTCGGTATGCTTTGCGGATGAGACCATCTACTTTACTCATTTCGCTGTCGTTGAGGGGAAGATAGGGAAGAGCATATGTGAGTCGGCTGATAACAAACGCTGTACGAGTCTCAAGCGGTCTTGTTCTTTCAGGCCGTGCCCTCGGGCAACGATCCTACGGAGCAGGCAATTATTTGGGTAACATGCGCCGAGACTTCTTGACTACCTCCGTATTTCTCCGATTACTCTGTAGCATAAGGCCTAGAATTTTGAGGTTCGTGACCCGCGGTACAGGCTTCCCGTCCACTAAAACATGGATGGAAGCCTCTCGCGAAGGTCCAGATTTTTTGCTGGGAAGACGAGCATCTCTGATTTGGTGGGAGAGCATTGCAGGCCCGCTACTCGGGCTCCCTGCACGACGGCTGTAGCGCCAGCTTGAAGGGTTGCTTCTGTGTATGCATCACTTCCTCGAGTGACCCATAGGGTTATATCGTCTGCATACATGCTGTATTGAAGACCGGGCACTCGGTCCAGAGCGCAGGCTATGTGTGACACTGCCTAGATTAAACAGTAAGGGGATATGACCGACCCCTGCAGTGTGCCGCATGACGGTAGCTGTATTTCAGGAGATTGTAAGTCACCCAGTGTCAGCGTGGCTGTTCTGTGTGATAGAAAAACGCGAACAGAGTTTTACGTCCGTACGCCTGGCCCTATGCGTTCTACGCCTGCCAGGATGGCCGAGTGAGATACCTTATCAAATGCTTTTGTCAGGTCCAGGGCTAGAATGGCCACTGAGTCAAGGAAAGGACAGGGAAAGTGGTGGAATAGCTATTGGCGGTCAGCGCGACGGGCGGCGCTGCACGGGCGGCGGGAAGGCGTCTTCGTGGTGGCTTCACTCGGGCTCGCTCTACCTGCTGTTTCTTTGCGCTCGCAGCTTTTCACTCGGGCTCGCTCTACCTGCTGTTTCTTTGCGCTGCAACTTTTTATCATAATAAAAGACTTTTCGCACATGTTTGTCCGCACAGCTGCAACTTTTTATCATAATAAAAGATTTACTTAAAATGTCGACACCGCTTCGGAAGAAACAGGGGCAGTATAGTTTTCGACACCGCTTGGAAGCAGCCGGTCCTGTGCGTGGCCCCATTCCGCAAAGCCGGTCCTGTGCGGAGTATTCGGAGAACTCTTTTTCGCGGTGATAAAAACCGACAACAGCGAAAATGCAAGACGAAAACAAATTCGAACAGGCCTTCGGGGCTCTCGGCTGGCAGAAGGCACCAGGTCTAAAAACCGAAGGTGCAAGACCGAAACAAATTTGCTTGCCGCTTTGGCAGAAGGCAACGTATCACATCCTGGTAATCGAAAGGTGCCGACAGTTTTTGCATCGCTGTATTTTATCAATCACTTTACGGTTCCATGGAATGAAAGTATCGTACAGCACTATGGGCGGCAGTATGGATGTTCCAAATAACTACGTGTGTATAGGCGCCGGTAAAATCAGGCTTCTAACAGTAATATGTTTCTTCAGCATTGAGCAAAACGAGTAGGGACATTCGGTACATTTACATGCCTTCCCAATATTCATGATGTTTCTCAGACCTTGAGGGACATTTCTCAAGAGTACAAGGAGGAACGGGAGGAGGAGAAAACTTTAGAGCAGCCTTCCCAATATTCGAGATGTGCGTTATACTAACACTGCACTCAAGAGTACAAGGAGGAACGGGACAGGAGGAGTAATTTTCTTCAGAACATCATCCCGAAGCAAGGGTTTTTTAGTGGCGGGTTCCTCAGAGGGGTTGAAAAACAATAAATAGCTGCTTGAGATATTCATCGGTCAGTAATTTTCTTCAGTAATTCGTGAAAACGGGACGTGCATTCGAGTAGGCTTAGTGAGTAATCGCCTTCAACACCGCAGGTCCGGTTCCGGTTCGATAACTCTTCAGACGGGCAACGTCTTTGCTCCGTTTAGAGCAGCCTTCAACACGTAATCCGAAAAGATTCAGCGTTAGTTAGATCTGAAGAAGGGGAGCCTTCAACCTGGAAATCCTGTTCCAATGGCAGATCGAGAGCGCCGTCGCAGCAAACCGAGATCGCTCCGCGGAGCAAGAAAAAATTGCTACCCCGAAATAGGTAAAGTCGGCCGGAACCTCGCAAATAAGCTAGAAAAGCGTTACACATGATTATCTGACCGATGCTCTGAAGTTGTCTTTCTCTTCTCTGCAAACTTATTTGTGCGGTATACACTTGAAGTTTTTGCCGAAAAATCTGCTTGACGTACGTACACTGTAACGACTGCAGTTTACAACCGAGGTCGCACACAGCCGCATGCGATAATAGATTTCAATGTGCTTTTATGTCCAAATGTGTGATAGTGGGACGTTACAAAAAAAAAGGGGGGGGGGGGGGGGGGACGGCGTTGAAGGATGTAGTGACTGCAGTTAAAATAGCAAACAAAGCGCCCGTATACACATCAGAACGCGAGGTCCATAACATAATACGATAACACTGCAACAACAGCAACAAAAAGAACAACAAAAAAACTTTCAGCGGGAAGCGATAGCCAACTGTTTCGATCGCGGTACGTACCTCTGCTGAAGGCATTGCAGAAGTGGATGTCTTCAGTTTCATAGGTCGCTAGAAGTATGTCTAAGAATAGAAGTAGTTTTATAGATCTAGTTTTAGAAATAGGTCTATAAAATAGTTCTATAAAAGTAGGTCTATAGTAGGTATATAGAAGTGAATGTCTTCAGTTCCTAGTAAGTCTATAGAAGTGTATGAATAGGCCTATAGAAATTTCTTGCTTAATTTTATTAGCTAATCTCTGCCTCACATGAGGGGGGGGGGGGGATAGTATTTGTTTTACCGGAGTTGTTTAAAAACATCAGCGAAGAGGAGTTCTTGTGCTGAAATGCTTTGATGGAACTTGCTTCATGAGTAGCGCTTTCCCGCTTGAAGAAAGCGCTTGCAGTGAAGCATTCTTTACACGGGTGGTATTCCCGTGTTTTCTCCCTTTTGTGTCCCTTTCAATAGTGGCCCTTTTGAGCGAGCCCTGATTGGCTAAAAGCGAACACCCGGATGTGACGCCTTACAAGCACGGCGGAGCTATGAGCCGTGGCTACTCGGAGCAGACGATTTTTCGTCGCCTTATTGTTGCTTCGCTCGCGGAACAAAAAACACATAAAAGATACTCTGCTTTCACTTCTTTAAAATGCGTTTGCAAGAGCAGTTACGGTATTTGAATCAAAGGCCCACTGCTTAACCGGAAGTACGTCACGGTGAAAGGGACGCAAAAGGGACGTTTTCAAAGGGGGCAGTTACGAGAATACCGCCCCAGTTTGAAATTATTGAAGCTATGTGAGGAGCTAGTTGGTATTTTGGCGCGATAGTATAAAGCGCGCAGAAAAGACGGGAGGAACATAAAGAAGACACCACACAGCGCGGAAGTTCTTGAGTGATCTCTTCTTTCTGTTCGTGTCTTTGTTTTTTTTTAACAGTAGAACTATTTAAGCTTTTCGTTCTGCCGTCCAGCGTTGCCGAAAAAAAAAAAGAAACGTAGAAAAAATACCGCGCGCACATGAGCGTGCGCTTCGTGAGGAGCGCCCGGCGTCGGCCAGCTCGACCTCCGAGAACACTCTGGCCAGCGTTCGTGGCGTGATCTCTCGCGTGCTCTTCTACTCGCCAGTTCACGTGCGTTCGCGCCTGAAGTAGGGAGCACAGACGCCGAGTTCGAGAAGCCGGGTGCCGCCGGTTCTAGCGCGTGCTAACGCGGTCCATTTTCGGGGATATATGAAAGACTTCGAACGAAGCGCTCGGGACGTGCCAGTTATGGAGACTTTTCAGCGGCAAGTTCGGAAATCCATGTGTGGTGCAACAGCCGGGTCTTCCACGAAGCGAGAGGGGCCGCCAGCTCTGCTGTTTCTCCAGCCTTGCACCAGTAGTGCAAGCTGTGCCATTTTTTTTTTTTTTGCGTCTTCTTTGCGCATTTGTCCTGGCATGTCAAAATGATTGCTTTCGGCACGCACGCCGGACGGCGCAAGCCAATCACAGCTGTCGCTGTAAAAATAAAGGTCCAACGTGTCGTCTCGTGTTTCAGGCTGGGTGCGTTTTGTGTCGCAGGCTGGAGGCCAGCGCCCCCCGGGTGTCCAGCCGCGCCGACCTGGCGCAGTGGCTGTGTGAGCAGCACAACATCGTCAACCGGAAGCTGGGCAAACGGGAGTTCGACTGTTCCCGCGTCGACGAGAGGTGGCGCCGAGGATGGGACGACGGCTCCTGCTCCTGATCGCGCTTCGCTGCCGTTCCGTCTTCTCGTAACCCGCACCAAGAAGGGAGACGAGTTCCGCGCAGCTACGAGAGAGTTTTAGCATACCGTGTGTTCCGTGTGTCCCGTCTGTACCGGGACTTCACTGGGCATGTGCGTATTCTATCAGGTAGGGGGGCGGAGTTCCGCTGACGGGCGTCCGGCCCTCGCCGTGCCCGCGCATTCGTTCCTACTGAGGGGTGGCCCGCCCCGCCGTGCCCCCGCGCGCGCATGCGCAATAGTAGAGAGTTTTAGCGGTCCGTATGTTCCGGGTTGTACGTGGTTCATAGTGGTGAAACAGCGCGCAAAAAACCAGGACAGAAAGAAGAGGACTCGTTGTCCTCTTCTTTCTGTCCTGGTTTTTTGCGCGCTGTTTCACCACTATGAATCTGTACCAACTGGCCCAGTTCGCGACACTTTTGTACGTGGTTGCCGTGTTGACCGGGACCTGTCTGGGCACTTGCGCATTCGACGCGGAAGGAGGATTTGTTCCGCGGGCAGGCCCCCGCCCCATGCTCGTGCATTCGTCACAGTGGGGTGCGCCTCCTCGCCATTTCCTCCTCGCCCTTCCACGCGCGCAAGCGCAGTCGGGTCCCGGTAATCACGGTGACGACGTAAAGGACGGAACAGACGGACTGCTTAAACTCTCTAGTGTATCGGTACAAACTACACAAAGTGAATGCACGGGACACATGGTATGCTAAAACTTTCGACTCTCGTCACCATTGTCGCCACCTTTTAAGGGTGTGTCGGTCGCCACCCGGTGATGTCTGCGAAGTGGTGACAGTGTGCAAGCCATCGAAGCGCGGACAAGACTGCACCCAGTGCCAACGTTTCTACGAGAGACTTGTCTTCGTAAGGTGTTAACGGCGACGAGTGTTGGTGTTGGTATAGTGAACCCATCCTGTTCATTCCAACCTGTCTTTTCCCCAGTAGGTAGCGCCTACTCGATGATTGCACGGGAACAAAAAAAAAAAAAAAAGTCGATTTAAGTGATTCTGTTTACAAGCCAAAAACTTGGCGTTTTGTGTAAATGAAACAATATTTATCATAAAAAAAAACAGCGCACAAACTGGACGGGACGAGAACGCTGAAAAAGACACAACAGTGCTTGTTGCGTCTTTTTTAGTTTTCTCGTCCTGTGTAGCTTGTACGCTGTTGTTTTTATGAGAGCAGTATCCGACTAGCCCAACCTTTAACCGTTTTACAGAAATAATATTTCTGCGATGACGAAGGTAGTTTTTTATGGTGTGAGAGAGCTAGTCTTGCTGTCGTTTGAGGTGAAGGCGTGTTACGTTTTTCGGTGAACTTGACGCGCACTCAGGCGTCGTTGTTTGTTAGCTTTTTGTTTGTCATCCAGTTTCTTAGAGGAGAGTATAGAGTCACTGAAGGCTTTCTTTCTTTTTCAGCATCGTTGCTCTTTCCTTTCCGCGCTACTTGGGGCGCCCTTAGTGTCGCGGTTGTCGCCGGCGACGTCCGTGTGTCAGGTGCAGCCGCGTGCCTCATTCCAAGGGGCGCAATTAAGGCGCCGTAATTAGGCGCGCAACGAGACTCGGAGTACCGAGCCGTGGCTCTGACGGGGGCCGGCCGAAGCGGTGTATTTCCTTTTCGTGTGTGAAATACATTGTAGATAACCGCTGTGTTGTTGTGAGTGCTACATTTGTTTTTCTGAAGTTGGAAAACCTTGATTTTTTTTTTTCTTCCGGATTCCGCTCCGGTTCGTTTGCGATCTGTTTCGTGCTTCCCTCCAGTCTGCTTTGATTCTGAATTCGCGAGCTTCACCCTTTTTCGCGATTAAATGAGCAGGAAGACAATTTCACTGTTAGTTTTTGCTGCAGGGTTGGCCACGGTGTGCTTTGGCTCAGAGATACCGGCGCATATGTGCCTTGCGACATTGAAACACGTTTTTCTTTAACGGCGAAAGACTTAGAGGGACCCCGCAGCAGTTTTTCTTGTAATAATAATTATCATCATCACCATCGTTATTATCATCATCATTGTTATCGTCAACAACAGCCTACATAAGTCCACTGCTGAACGAAGGCCTCTAATCTTCTTTGTACATCTTAAATGCTCGCAGAAGGTAGTCAGCCAAAGAATACAGTACTTGGATTAGGGGGTCACAAAGAACCTCAGCCAAAAATTCATGCTCTATGCTCAGCAGGTAACTTACAAACTTGCTCAAGAGATTTTAAAGACGATAGTCTTTCTTGGGCTACTGGAACGCATAAATTTTGCTCTGTCAGTATGTCTGTCTGTCGGTCTGTCTGTCTGTGACTCGATTCAGCCACCCGGCCAAAGTGAAACGAAAGCTGCGCAATATTTATATACTTGCAGCCAAATCTAAACGTCTAAGGCAGTTGTCAGTGTTCATACTTGTCAAGTGTTGAACAAGAACACGACATTACACAAATATAAGGCAGCAAATCAATACGTATGTAATACAGTATTCGCAGTGTCTTTTATTAAAAAAATCAAGGATGCTTGGTTTTTGCGATAACAAGTGAAATACTACGTCAACGGCAGAAAACCGCCTCCTGCTGTTGCCAGCGCTATCTACTGGCGGCATTTAAGAAATAAAACGGCAATAGCAACGAAAGGTTAGCTTCCACGTTCCGCTTGGAACGCTCGTGGAGTAGGGCAACGGGGTTCTATAAACGTTGTAGTAGGGTGCCTTAATTCACGCGCGTCTACGCCGTACGGCAGCGCTGGCATCGAGACACCCGACTTGGAGCAGTAGAACGCGGTAAATTTAAATTGACTTGAGCAAACCTCTAGCGTGTTATCTTGGGAGGAACGAGACGACCGTGACCCGGGAGGAACCCGGGACGACCGTGACGACAATGCCATTATCTGAGGCGCAGTCCCTACACCAAATCGGAAGACTCCAGGTGGTGTCTAATCAGCCGGTTTCGCTCTCGTCTGGACGGAACTATACAAATTTCACGTCGGCTCCGTCTGGACGGAACGCTAAGCTCCCAGTTGTATTCCGTCTGGACGGAAGGATAACCCGCAGCGCTTCGTTCCCTCTGGACGGAACTTTAGCACTTGTATATCGTTCAGTCTGGACGGAACGCTAAACACAGCCCTTAATAAAACCACAGTTGGGTCAATATACTACAGAAAAACGAAACATTTACTGAAATATCTATGTGCAGACTGCGAATAAGCCACTCGTATGGTACTTGTTCTTACCTATTAAAAAGCACACAGCAACCAATATGCAACAGATGTGGAGGGCGGCTCTCAGTTCTCCATATCTTAATTGAATGTGCAGGATTGGAGGACGCTAGACGCCGTCACTTTCCCGAGATTTACAGATATGCCGTACCCCTACACCACTTGCTATTTTTAGCAACTGGACCTATGTTTTCCGCGAACCGCCTTCTAACTTGCATTCAAGACATCGAATTTTTAAAACTTATTATCAACCGCGCGTAATTCCAAGATGGTATACGCGCCGGGATCTACATTTCTGGACAACGTTTTAGACTGAGGGCCTTTTACACCCCCATACCAATGATTTATTTGTTAGCCTCCTCTGGTCCTTTCAAATTGTATATTACTGACTGAAAGACCACTCACTCTAAGGCCCGTTTACACTTGAGACGAAAGCGACGGGGATTCCGTCGCTTTGTCGCGCGACGATCGTTTTTGTCGAATGGTCGGGACCAATTTTTGTCGCGCGACAGAATTCCCGTCGCTTTCGTCGCATTTGTGAACAGGCTTTGACATGGCGCTCTTCGGCCTCGATGCCCCTGTGCCATAAACACGTACATAATAATAATAATTTCAGGTGGCAGTGTTCTTCGTGCAACAAGCGCACGCGAGACACGACTTTACCTACATTCATGCTCTTGTGTCGTCAGATCACATCCACATCTGCATCTGATAGCCGGTTCAGGAGGACAAGTTCCCGCATCCCATACATAACAATTCCCTCAAGATCTGGATTAAATCTCTTTTCAATGCCCGCTACTGCATCAATTATTCAAAAACAGTGGGCCTTGCTTCAACTGGGCGTCATTGGCGCCCCTGTCTTCGCACCTCGCTAGGCGCCTTCCGGGGTCTCAATGGTTCGACGTAGATGCACTTTTCTATTTTCATCAGCTCTGGCAGTCTCTCCAAACAGTTCATTGAACATCTCCTCAGAGCGCAGATGGTGAAGCTCGCGCTGGGCTAGCTGTTTCCGCGGCTTGGGGTATTCCGTAGACTGCTGACGAACGTCCTTGAAGGTATGCGTTCAATTTCTCCAGCTAAAAATTTTAAAGAGGCGGCGAATGTTTCCCGACTCCATGCTGCGCAAAATGCCAGATATCGGCGAAGATTGCTCGGCTGGTGCTTTCTTCATCATTTCACCGAGTGAAGCAATTATGGCACCTTGTTCGTCCAACGCGGCAGATATAGCTGGCTTTTGGCATAAGAAGCGCGCTGAGCGGTGGGGTTTGATGTTTTTTTTTCCGACTTTCTTTCACAAAACAGTTGCTTTAACTTCCCGGAGCGTGCTGCGAGCACACCTAATTCTCTGAAAGCCATGAGTGCATCACGAAGTTGCGGACAGCAGTTGGAGACATCATCAGCTACAAGAAACATGGACTCCCCAGGTGGTCAAAATTAATCCGGAGCCCTCCACTACGGCGTGCCTCATCGCCTGCGTGCGTCGGCGCGTTAAAACTACAATCAATCAAGAAACATGGCCGTGGGCTCCGCTTTCACTCTTGTTGGAAGGGCTTCAGATATTGGAGTTTGTTTTACGGAGGTTGCGCTGTACCTAACTGTCAAGCAATTTAAATATGATGTCTTAAAGATAAAGTTCAAGGGGGGGGGGGGGGCACTCGCAAGGGGTCAGAACCCCCCCCCCCCCCCCCCCCATTATTTACCCCACTGAAAAAGTGTGTTGGTGCGGGCTTGTTGGTACATAACTGAATATGGAAAAACGGCGCTAAAACGGGACAAAGAACGGGACGAGACTGGGCGCTGACTAACAACAACGAGTTTTATTTCGCCGTGGCGGAATATACACCCTCGGAAAACACGAAAAGAAGATAAAGGGAGACACACAATCAACTAATATACAAGGCGCATGTGCGAAAATAACATTCATTGATCAAGGTATCTATGTTCTTTTTCTAACAATTCAATGGATGCCTTACTGACAGACGAATCACCCCGCTTGTGGATGACATGTGCTTCGTAGATTTCTCTGGCACTTTTTCCTTTATACTTTCTTAGCACACGTGTCTGCTCGAAAAGAGGAGTACATTTACGATCTGCACAATCCGCACAATGGAGAGCCAAATTACTGCCAGTTTTATTTTTCACTGTGTTCGCGTGTTCTCGCAGCCTATCGTTCAGACACCGCCCTGTTTGGCCCGTGTATGATTTACCACAGGACAACGGAATGTCATAGACTACACCAGACGAGCATTCAACGGCTGGTTTTCCTGAACATTTGTTGTTCAATGTGTGTGAGACCCTCCTGAAGGAAATACGCAGCCAGAACCCTACAAAAGAACGCCAAGTGATCGACCGGAAGAAGTTGACAGTGATCCCCTACGTTCATGGTGTTTCCCACCGGCTAAAAAAGGCTGCAGCACGAGCCGGAGTGACCTTTGTGTTTAGTGCACCAAACAAACTAAGTGGGTTGTGCGCCAGAGTAGACGGGGAAGGAACTGGCGCCAAGTTCTGCTTGAAGAACCACGCCCAGCGTTTCGTTGAATGCTCGTCTGGTGTAGTCTATGACATTCCGTTTTCTTGTGGTAAATCATACACGGGCCAAACAGGGCGGTGTCTGAACGATAGGCTGCGAGAACACGCGAACACAGTGAAAAATAAAACTGGCAGTAATTTGGCTCTCCATTGTGCGGATTGTGCAGATCGTAAATGTACTCCTCTTTTCGAGCAGACACGTGTGCTAAGAAAGTATAAAGAAAAAGTGCCAGAGAAATCTACGAAGCACATGTCATCCACAAGCGGGGTGATTCGTCTGTCAGTAAGGCATCCATTGAATTGTTAGAAAAAGAACATAGATACCTTGATCAATGAATGTTATTTTCGCACATGCGCCTTGTATATTAGTTGATTTTGTGTCTCCCTTTATCTTCTTTTCGTGTTTTCCGAGGGTGTATATTCCGCCACGGTGAAATAAAACTCGTTGTTGTTAGTCAGCGCCCAGTCTCGTCACGTTCTTTGTCCCGTTTTAGCGCCGTTTTTCCATATTCAGTTACCCCACTGGGCGAGAGATTTAGCTAGTATTTATTTAAACCAAAGAAAAGGTACATGCACAGCACACACAGGGAACCAGCAATGTTGTCAAATGATTTGTGCGCAGTTTGAAGTGGGCTACGTTGCTCCAGCTGGTCATAGAAACTACCGTAATCAGAAAATGTCAGCTTCAAATATATGGGCAGTAATGTCTGGAAAACAACGAGTCACAACAACTATCCAGGGTCGGTGAAATGTTTTACCCTATTTCACGGCGACAGCAGCCGCCATTTGCAAGCTGTTACGTAGCATCATGTCACTTTTACGCAGGCTGAAGTCGCCAGTGTGTGACGTAAGCGTTCCGCCAACTGGTTATACTACGTCACGCCTTCTCAGCCAATCACAGAGAGGGCGTGACATACAAGCCATATTGTTGTGGAATAGCAAAGACAGGCCCACGTTGTCATGTCCGCTGCATTTCGTCTAGTTTTTCACTGCCGACCAAGGATTATGCGTTTTCAGTAGAGATAAATAAGACAAAATTTAGAACTGGTGCCAGCAAACGTCATGAAACGTCAAAATGACGAAAGCACTCAACAACCGCTTTGTCAACCGAAGCACGTGACAAAATTGAAAGCCAATCAGAAAAGACTACCGGCTAATTCACAGTTCACGTTGAATTTAGTGCGTCGAGAGCAGGGCCCCAGAGTTCTGAAAACCATATTTACTGATTTCACATCCAAGTCTACTCTTGTACTCTGTGCGAAGTGCGAGTTTTTCTGCAATAACTTACAAAGTTCCTGAACCATTTGCCTTTTGAGCGAAAAAGCAGGAGGTTTTTTTGATACGATTTTTTAAACGGCGGAGCTGTTTAAAAGCTTGGGCTCTGTCCGTGCGAATCGTTAGCAGAAAACTCGGCTCGGAACAAAAACAAAAGTCTTTCCCGTGGCTCGGAATCGAACCTGGGTCCATTGCGTAATGAAACCAGCGTCCTATCCGATTTGCGCTGTCATCGCATTCAGGGTCGCGCATTTTCTTTGGGTTCGTAGCATCGGTATATTGGCTTTGAACATTGGCCGAGTTTCGGAATTTGGAAGTTTGGATTTCGGATCTTTCAGAGTGTACATTGTGGACTTCGATTTTAACTCAGTTTCCATAGAGAAAGCTTCGCTTTTTAACCAGCTTTTCTCTCAATAAGAATGGGTCAGACTAAAATAAGTCAATTTAAAGCTAGTGAAAAACCTACAGCTCTGCTGTTTCCTCACTCTTCGCATCTCAATTGCGAAGGTGGCCGAATGTTTTAGGGACGAAGCCCCTTAGGGGTTCGGGCTGTTGGCGTCTAATGTCGTCGTAACCCTCGTCTCATGTAGTCACGGTACTAAAACACCAGGACACTCGTTTACGCCTCGCGCTAGAACGTAACGCGTACTAAAAAAAACACCGGGGCACTCGTTTACGCCTCGCGCTGGAGCGCTTCGTAACGCGTACAAAAAAAAAAAAACACAGGGACACTCGTTAACGCCTCAAGAAGCGGCAGCAAGATAGCTTTCAAAGTATATATCATCTCCCAAAAACGTCCAACGGTTCAAAGACCTCATACTCGTTGCTTCTGCTTACGTCAGCAAAGCTTTATATAGTCCATAGTAAGTCAAACTCACGCCAACGGTATTCCCATCTCCGCGCGGAGAAAACACCGGCTACGGTGACACCTACACAGAGTATACACTTATACACTGCATGCATCGCCCCTCCCTTGGTTTTACGTTGTGCGAGAGGCCCGGGATTTTTTTTTTTTTTTTGCTAGTAGTATTTTTAAAGTGTGATATCATTTTATTGCCATTTCCTGATTAATTTCCCCAGAGCATACAGGTCGCATCGCACACATTGTGCTTGCTTGCATAACAAAAAGAAAAAAAAAAGAGATGCGCGGATGCCCACACAACTTGAGTCACTGGTGGAGCTATTTAAAACCAAAGCAGAGAAGTCTGCGCCCACTCCGTCCTATTGTTTCCTTGTCCTTGCGCAGTTTGCGCTGTTTCGTAACTGCTTCGAACCCCGCATAAATCGACCCATACACGGCGGGTAGCGCACATGTGCCTGCTTTCTAGCGCGGAAACCCCGTTCGAATGCAGTATGTTGTTGACGCGCTGTTCGGCGCGCTTGTTTCTTATTATTTCGGTAGGAATAAAACGGTGATTTAGTATGCCTGTTCTCCTGCGGCACACAATAGCCCTCGAAGGGAAGAAAAGAAATTCGTCGTTTAGCGGGGCTCACTTTGAAGGGCGCAGCGCGTTCAAGAAGCCATTACAATTAATCTGAATAGATGAATCGAAGTCTCCGGAAGCATTTATCGCTTCTTTATTTGTTTCCCGTTTTTTTATATCAAATCTGAGATTCCGGCGTCTTTCTTGCAGAATGTGCTATTTGCTGCACGACACTCTTCATCACGCACCAGACGCCTTTACGTTTGTTTTCTTACGTGTCGCCAAAGTCGGGCAAAAAAGGCACCGGAAAGGCGTGGGCTGTTAACAAGAAATCACGATGTGTGCGCTTTGGGGAGAAGCCAACTTATTGCTTGGTGCTTTCATCTTAACTCCGGGGTCGTGCAGTGAAGCCAATGCACCAGAAACCCGAATGAAACAACGCCCGGACGCCCGGGCCCCTTGGGTGCGCGCGAAAATTGTTCTCACTAAATGTAATACATAGACTTTGTCCCTGCTTACTCCACGTGCCTACGATGTTCCTTCAGTCTTGGTTGGCTCCGCCTTCAGCAATTCATCCTCGGCGCACATTAGGTCTTTTTTCAAAAGTTTCTGGGCCGTGCCAGAAGAATGGTTCGCAATAAATGGGCCACAAAGCAGTCTCTGCCCTTACTCTCATTAAGTAATTCGGTACTACTTGAAGGTCAAGCTTTCGTATTGAATTCGTAGTGGTCCACAAACGTTTGACACAGACTGTACTTTTTGCGAGGCCAACTGCGCAAAATGACGCCAACAACTGAGTCTGAGCTTTCAGCACGTAATTGTTTGCAACTGCAGAACGGAGTGTGTAGTAGAACCACCGTAGTTCTGCGTAGCCGAACAAGGAGTGTGTATGTTTGGCCTGTTCTGTCCACGAGATGGCATGCTAGCAGCTGAGGCGTGATTTTACATGTACGACTACTGCCAATAGAACAAATCAGCACCCAGTCTAAAATGGCGACAGGAATATCGCAGAAACCTAACAAGAATTCCTGTCGTACGATAAAAAACCTTTTTTTGTGACACCAGGAGCCCTGTTGTTACGACAAAGCCATCTGTTGTTACGACTCACATTTATGTCGTAACGAAGTCAATTTTCTCAACGACACATTCATGTAGTCAACAGAACTTCCTGTTCCTACAACAGCCATCATGCTGTCGTGACATAGCCAGCTGCCAGTACCACAACTCAAGAATACGACAAGATAACAGTACGGCACGCAAAATACGACAAACTACAGGAATTTTTCTTTTCAATTTCGACATCATCATATTTTGACCGGAATGAGTGAAGCGCACACAGCGCCACCTATTCTGATCGAGAAGGCGAGTAAAAAAATCGTATGACGATTACTATATTCTCTAATGCGAAATTTGTGCGCAGCTCGAACTGCAGTCTTCTCGGTCACGACGCATATCAGCTGCGTCTCAGGAAGTGATCATGTGACTAGGGAACGCATGGCAGCGCCTTCTACTCTGCCGTTATCTCGCGGCATTTCGCTGCTTCCTAGCACGTTGTTGCAAATCGTGTTTAAATCTAACGCGCAAATGTCACGTGGTTCGGATGAGCCACAAAGTGCGGGAGTAGGGACGGCGCTCCTCGACGGCGCTTCGAAAGTGCGAGGGGGAGGCGAGAGAAACTGAGCGGTGGTAACGCGTGGGAGAGGACGCCTTTGAGGGCCCTCCCCCTCACACTTTTACGGCGCTCCAATTAAATCGGAGATTTCTTAGGCTCGCGATGTCAACGTCGATGTTTGGTCGGCGGCGACTGCGCTCTGCGCGTCGCGTCGAGGCGCAGGTGCGCGTCTCCCTCCCTTCCCCCTCCTCGCTCTCAACAACAGCTGCGGCGGTGCGGGGGGAGGGGGACGTGCGCTGCGTCGCGCTCAACAGTAACGGCGGCAGGGCGTGTACACGTGATAACGGCGTGGTGGGTGCGTGGAAAGTTCGCGGGCTTGTGTACGGAAGTGTCGCATGCCGTCTCTCCCCCGTACTCCTCTCCCTCGAACGCGGGGGGTGTGTATATAAGCAGCGGAGCGCGCGTTCGGAATTCAGTCAGGGCATCTTTGCTTGGCTTTCGCTGACTTGACGCTTTGCTTGACGGCACCAGGCAATAAAGCCTTTAAGCTTGCCTTCTCCTTCATTCAATAAATAAAAATAATAGACGAAATAACAATTAAGCATTCCCAAACCTACCAATTACGCAACATCATGCGATACCCCCACCACTTTGCGACGCATTTACTCGAGTTCCCCCCGTTGGAAGTGCGGTTTGTTTTTTTCTTCTTTCTGCTGGGGTGGCTCGTTCGCTCGCTCGGTTACGCGGACAACGCCCGCCTCCTCCTCCGCCGCCGCCGCGAAACCGTACCGGGCGCCAAAGTGCGCAAACTTGCTTATCGGACGTCATTGAGGAGCGACTGCGCACAACGCCATTTTCTGCTACCCTTGGTTTTATCACGACAGCAGGAAACTTTCGGGAGGCGACACGACTGCCGCTATTGCTGCACTGCAGCAAAAAAAAGAGACTCCGGTTTAAATAGCTATCATGAGCGAAAGCAAAGACTATGCACATGGTGCTTCGTGAAAGCTTGCCGCTTAAGATTTCGCAGCATGCCGTCTGGCTATATCTACTGGATGATTTGATTCATCCTGTCGTTTGCGCTGAAGGGCACGCATAGAGGGCCCTGCCGGAGCTGAGCGACCAAGCGCAGGCGAAGCAGCCGTTCCCCCCCCCCTCCCCCCCGCTTCGTCTCGTGGCACTGCAGCAGCCAGGCTTTGAGCGAGCGAAGCTTTAAGACAGCTGCAGATTGTGCGCCGGCGGCTGAAGGTCACTTGGCGATGCGATAGATGGCCTTGACAAGTGTAGCGTAGTAGGGCGTTCGCTCTAAAATCCTTCTCGTTCAATTCATTTCGAGGAATAGTTGGTCCCTGTTTTGTGACCGCGGATTCGTATGCAGTGGCAAAACATGCAACGTGCGCGCGGGATGCACGTTTTATAGAATAGAACGAAAGCTGGATGGTTGCTAGAAATTACTTCTGACAATGAAATATTGCGTACAGTTTTTCTGCATAAGCATTTCACCTGTCTGTCTGTCTGTCTGTCTGTCTGTCTGTCTGTCTGTCTGTCTGTCTGTCTGTCTGTCTGTCTGTCTGTCTGTCTGTCTGTCTGTCTGTCTGTCTGTCTAATGTTTGCTGTTCTCTTGTCTGGCTTTCTTGCACGGCTTTTCTGCACTGCAAAAGCGCCAACTTCAGACAACGTGTTCTGCGGGGAAGTCGGAATTTGCAAGTAATGTGGTAAAGCCAAGTTTTCACGTCTGTGTGGAAGTTTGACGCGCAAAAAATGGGGTAGAGGGTTAAAGCATTTTTAATTATATAAATGGCCGCGATGAAATTTTCTCTCGTAAGAGGCCGAAATGAAGTGTCTTAAGCCAAGTTCGCGCTTCAGTTGCGGTCGGAACGAGTGTAAACAGAATCTGCGCGGCTCCTTTGGTCACTGCCCAGCTAGCTTTGGTGGGGAGAGTCGGGAGGAGAGGTAGGCTCGAACGGTCCTCCTTCACCCCCCACTCCGCCCGTGGTTCTCACACATCAAACATGGCCGCGCATCGATCGGGATGTCGCAAACTAGATTCGCAAAGCCACTCTCTCGCTCACACTGTGTTTACACTTTTTAAACGGCGCCCCTTAAAACGAAAACAACCGCGACAAAGAAAAACAAACAATAAAAGAAGCAATTCCCGACTTCAAAGCTCAGTAGTTTGCTTTATCGACTCGTATAACCGCGACCACAGGCTTCTTTCCCGCCATAAACTAATGAAGGTGAAGAAAGTGTTTTTTTTTTTGAAGCCCCGCGAAAATTCGGTAGTTAGGAGCTCGTTTAATCCACGCCCCCTTGCCCTCATATGGGCGCCTGTGTTGTTTCAGATATATTTGCCCCGTCGAGCAACGCTGCCTGCCTTTGTTTTTGCGATGTAATTAACTGGTCCGAGCCAGCAATTTTCTAGTATAGAGTTTAAAACTCCCAACTCGGCCCTCCAGGTTCCTTTCAACCGTTATCGACAGAACCAACAACGCATTATCGTCCTCTTAATTTGACCGCACGACCTTCAAAATAAAAAAAAAGAAACGACGGAAAAATAAGAAGACGTTAGTCGACAGAAACAGAAACGAGAGTTCTGTTCCTACATCCAAAGTTTTATCGGTTCGAAGTAAGTGCCGAGAACCGGAGGAATAGGGAAAAGGAGAACGTGCACACACTGATATAGTTCGCATACGGCTAGCTTTTAGCTAAAAAAACAAACTCAGCGACAAGAAGTTTAGCAGAAATGTCTAGCTTTTCGTGAAGTCAATCCCCAAAGTGGTTGCCCCGTAAAGTCACGCTTTATGGTTTTCAACTCCCTAGAGCCTGTATTGAACTGCTACCGAGAACGCCTGATTGGACGCGAAGCACGTTCCTACCTGAAATTCCAACTGTGCGTGGAAACGTTGCAGACCTTTGTAGGACTTCTGAGCCACTAGACATAAAAGAAACGCTGTGTCCTGAGACGCTGGACACGAACACGCACACGCGCGCACACAGACATACGCACACACATACACAAATGCGCAAGCGCCATCAAATTTAAGGTGGAGATCAGAATATGCATCCTCTACGATCGCGAGTTTTAAAGCGAAAGCTTTCTTATTGGGACCGATGGCGTCCTGTGTAAAAAACTAATGCATTTCCTCATAGACCGGTTGGTCGACCGAAAACCTCTGATAAGATCTCTTGGCACACGGCGCGTGCGTGAAACCGGGCTTTCATTGTGCTATAACGACTACTTGAAAATCGCGAAAAAGAAGGAACGCTCCTAGATCAGAAAGTACAATCATCGATCATGAAGGAGTACAGTAGTATACCTTTATTTCATTAAACGCGTATCGGTATACATTTACATCGTTCGTATACATGCGTTTACTTAGTGCGGAAAAAATGGTCGTGTGGGTTAGTTCGTGGTTTGCGATTTGGGTCTTTGAGGGTTTCACGAGCGATTGGACGCACTATCAGCGAAGGTTTTGACGCACTTTTGACGCAGTTTTGATTTTAGAAAGCTTTCGCGTTCACATCAACTTTCCTCGGGAAGGGATTGTAAAGCTTTTTTTTTTTCAAATCCCTTCGCTCACCACGGTGAAAGCGCCTTGGCTGCGCCGTTATTTGACTCTGCGACAACCCTGGCAGTAGCCGGTTAAAGTGAACTGAGAGGAATACGGTCATCGTAAGAAATTGCGGAATCGGTGCTGGCGAGCTAACATTGCCCTCCTGTGCGGGTGCCTTTTGTTCGCGCTGCTTTCTGCGACATTTCCTACCGTTCCCAGACTCCTCGGTCAAAGCTTAGCCGTACCTCCGTCGGAACAAAGTAAATGTGGGCGATTGCGCGGCTAACCTTCCGATTATCCGATTATTGCTTTAGTTGCGATAATCGTTTTAATCGGTTGAGGTGTTGTGAGCGAAATGAAACTCCGGGAAATCTCCACTAACGTGAAACCTCGGGAGCAGCGAAACATGCACTGTATAAGTGTATTCTTGGTGCCTTGGCGTTTTTTGCCAACGGAGATGAAACCTTTGTGGGGTAGAGGTATGCAGATTTGCTGTAAAGGTCTCGTGTCTTTGAAGCACGAAGCGTTCTAGCGCGAGGCGTAAACGAGTGTCCTGGTGTTTTTTTAGTACGTGTTACGTTCTAGCGAGAGGCGTAAACGAATTTTCGTGGTTTTAGTACAGTGACTACATGAGATGACGATTATGACGACGACAGGAGACGCCAACAGCCCCAGCCGCTAAGGGGCTACGCCCCTAAAACAAGGGTGTCATGGTTAAATTATGCGCACGCATGTTGAGGATTATATCCGTGCTCAAATTACCCGCCTTCTCAACAAAAACTATGCAAGTATGCTAAGAGATGATAGTGATTAAAACGGAAAGCTCACTACTAAGACAGACGGGAAAATGGATATTTTAAATGCAAATATGCATGGTACAAAAAACAACGAGCGGTCACTGCCACCGTTTTACCGTTGTATACACCGTAAGTATGGGGCGTGCCGATATTCCTGATCGTAGAACTAGTGCGAGTGACGAACGCGATGATAGGCGTCCCGCTTGCATCAGTGCCATGATGATGATGATCTGCTCAGCTCATCTGGGATGTATGTGATGTGCTAACCTGACTAGCCCCATCTTTTATTCTTTTCTTCTCTCTCCATTTATCTCTTTTACACTCTGTTCTATCCTTTCATCCCCCTCCCCCCTTCCACCCCTACTCCCCTTCTCCCGCACTGGTTGTATGCAGGCGAGCTCCCTGCCAAGCTCAGTAATACTTTCTGTGCGCGTCCTTTCCTTTTCCTTTCCTTCGAATCAATACAAAAAGCTGTGAACAGGTCTAGGAGCACGTTGATATTACTTATAATGTTTTTATCACCCAAATTAAAATATTACTTTCCTGACTTTTCTTCTTAAACCAGCGCAACCGATTAATTGATCAATTTGCCAATTAAAGCTTGCCAATTAATCGGATCGCACCCGCGCCTCGCATGCACTAACGCGGTAATTACCCCCAACACGTCAGAGAGACATTCCGCCGGCGCCGCTCGGACCTACTACAATAAAGGTGCGGTTCGCCGCAAAATGAAATTGACACCCTTTCCCAGGCAGGCAATACTTATATTGGCTAGACGCGCATCCCGGCTTTACTAGACAAACGATGAAAGGCGGAAAGTGCTCCCGCGGCTGTTTCTAGCACCCCTCAAACACGTTTCATCGGAAAGACGCGTTTTGGCAGCCGAGCTCAGAAGATTGGACAATCAACAGTTCAAGCTAGAGACTATTCTAGGACAAAGACCCCTACAATCGACTTCGCAGAAGGCAACAAAAGCCCTTCTGTGTTTTATGAAGGACACAGGTTTAGCTGAGAGACTCTAGTGCCCACGAAGGGACTAAAGTGTGTGCGCAACCCCGCTCCTATCCCCCCTTTTTCGCTGCCATCTCTTTTTATCCCCTGAAAACCCTTCCCCAGTGTGCCGAGTAGCAATCCGGGCTCTAAGCCTGGATAACCTCTCGGCCTTTCCTTTCGCTTTTCTCCTCCTCCTCAAACACGTCAGCCCGGCCGGCTTGAAGAAGGAACGCGGGATGTATACAACAATATACAACAACGGCGCGTGGTAACGCGAAAAACAAATTCGCGGTATGGTGGATTTCCCGCCGGCCGGTGGTCGTCGTCCCCGCGCGCGATGATTGTGTCCGTTAACCGCCGCCGTTACCGAGCCGCTTTGATACTTGAACTGGACAGCCCGCCTGAGCCTGTTTTCAAACGAATGCAACGTGCCTTCCCTCGCGGGAACAGAGTAGACTGAACTACGACTTCGCCACACAACACAGAAGGGGTAGTAGAAGTTGCCCCATAGGGTGGGATATTTCTGGGAGCGTCGCGCATTCGGAAATGGGAGCTTCCCGAATGACCTTGAGCAGCCGCGCAATATTACGTGAGGCATGCTTTTGCTCGTGCACTGCCTATGTAACATTATCCTGTTGAAGTTCCATGAAAATTAACACGAGGTAGCTGCGAACTCCAAGTTAGGCTGGCTTAATATCCTAAAGATCAGCCCGTATTCACGTGACGAAAGCTTAATCGCTGACGTGCTTTGAACGTTTGCCGTAGCTCTATGCGATAAATGCCAGAACTTAAGTTAACCTCAGTAAACTGTTAACACGGGAAATCTATAGCTTTATTTTTGGCACCGCCACCGCGGTGAACACCGGCTGCGTAACGTTCGGATCGCAATAACTCGCGCGATCGGCGTCGCCGTGGGACTCGCTGCGTGGCTCAAATTTGCGAGTTTCGAAATCTGAGGCTCCGCCAGTGTCACAAACCCAAACAAATAATCGTCACTTTAATAAAGCACAATCTTATGCTCCCTTGAACAAGATAAAATAAAAACTGATGCAACAACACGTACATGCGTAACGGCTTCGTAGGCACGACTAGGTCCATCGAAGCATTGATATCTCGCAAAAATAAGGGAAGAAAACTTCTTCACACGCGAATGCAGCAGCCCCATTGTATACCAAACTAAATGTGAAAGATAGCGGAATACTCTCTGCGCTGTCAACAACTGCCTCGAAGGGATAGCAGCTTCAACGCGGCGCTGTTCGCGAGGGTGTAAGTAAAAATACTCCCGGAAATAATGGTCCCGGAAAAAAAAAATGGTCCCAAAGCCAAGGTAGGAAAAAACGGTCCAAGAAAAAATGGTCCGGAAAAATTGGTAGCACAAAACGCGTGCGGGGAGAAGACTGGGATACGCCTCCTAATTGTTCCTACCCATGACATCCATCCTTAGGGGTGGGCGATTGATCGATTAACCTACTGATTAATCGATTAATGCATTGTTCGCGCATAAATTCTTCAACGAGTTAATCGGTTGAACTCCTGTGAGGCGAGAAGACCAGACATAGTCCCCTCAAACTTTTTCCGCAAGCATGTTTGAGAGTATCGCCTTACATAGCAACAAACCGTTCTTACAGTACTATAGTTAGAACCGCAACCGCATGTAGTCGAAAACGAGATGCGCCGACCTCGCTCCTTAGCGAGAAATACGCACGCAGTTAAAGGGCCGCACGCACGCGCACGTCTGTACGCACGCACGCACACACACACACACACACACACGCACACAACACACACACACACACACGCACGCACGCACACACACACGCACGCACGCACGCACGCACGCACGGACATCCACGCATGCGAACGCACGATACGGTACGGAAATAAGATTTGGCGCAGCAAAGACAAGAACAGTGAACAGACAGGACGGACGCTAACTCGCAACTGGATTTTACTGAAAAAACGACATGCATTTACACATTCGACGTAATCGCACACGCGTATAAAAAATAAACAGCCATCCGGTGAAGGCACAAGAAAATTATCAAGAAAGGCACGCTCATTTGCGTAGATTAGCAGCGATAAGCAGATTAGCAGCGATGTACACGATTTCAAGGTCTCCGCGTTGATTACCTCATGGGAAAAAAAAGAGAGACTTGGAGCTTAAAATCTGCAATTATTGTTATTCTTTCTGTAATCTACACCAACTGATAAATCAATCAATTAATCGATAATTGCCTGCCGATTAACTAGATTAAAATTTTTAATCGATTCTCAGCCCTACCATCCATCCATCCATCCATCCATCCATCCATCCATCCATCCATCCATCCATCCATCCATCCATCCATCCATCCATCCATCCATCCATCCATCCATCCATCCATCCATCCATCCATCCATCCATCCACCATTTATTCATTAATTCGTCCATCCATCTGTACATACATCCGTCCATACGTCTGTCCGTCCGGCCGTCCGTCCATCTGTCTGTCTGTCCACCCAATTTGCTTTATCATATTTGAGCCTCCAGAAGCGTTTATTTCTGGAACGTATATGAATATCAAAGCTTCCCATCACTTTCGCAACCCTTTAGATAACCGTTCAGCTAAAATCAGAACCGCAAAAAAAAAAAAGTTGAGACCTTGCTAACTTAAAAAGAAACACGTCGACCATGGGACCATTTTTTCCTAGATTGGCACTGGGACCATTTTTTCCGGGACCATTTTCTCCGGCGTCATTTTTGCCGTGACCATTTTTTTTTTGGGTGGGGGGATTTTTTCCGGGGCCATTTTTTCCGTTGCTCGTGCACGCGGGTGGCGCGGGCATGGAATGCCCCTTCCCTGACAGCGGCGACCCTAGCGGCATGCTTTTGTCCCTGTATGAAGCTGCGACCCGAGTTTTGTGCCCAGAAAAGTACTAAGTGACTCTGCTATCGTCTTTCAGAACAGTTACACCGCCAATGCTTCCCATGTACACCCGGTTGATGACGTCAGACCTCGATGCGTGACCTTATACCTAAGATCCTATGTTTAGGCTTGCGTTACGTAACGTTCACGTTAAGTTTTATGACGTGCCAAGCAATGTCTTACTCATTGTACGTCGACGACGTTAGACATCAGTCACAACCTTCCTTTGCAGCTTAATGAAACTTTGAGCAAGCGAGTTAGAAACTGGAAAATACGGCACGCTTCATCGAGCGAACGATTTTCCACATCCGTGAAGTCGGTTGGCGCAGACTAACTGTGCTCTCGCAGTAAAACAGAAATCCTGCCAGGAAATTTCGATCGTAGGTCTGTCGCACGAACGCAACTATATTCAAGGCTGCGGTGTTCATCGGCTTTTCCGCACGGTTAAAGCAACAATAAGTGGATTATGGTTGGTTTTCGGTACTTTTCTTCCATTGCTCAAGAGGGCGAAGAGAAAGAGAGAAAAGTAGAAAAAGTGAATAATTTTAGAGCGACGGGTGGGATAGGGGAAGATGTGACAAATAATAGAGTAAGACTGAGGGCTGAGGTCTCTGGCGAGTTTTTGCTTGCCTGTAACCCTGCTCTTCTTTCGTGATAATGACAGACAGTTTGCGGAGGAATGAAAAAATAATAACGCTGGAACACGACCCATGGTTATGCCCGTCCGGGACATTATTAGGGGAGGTGATTTATGGCGCAGCGACGCCTATCCGCAGAAATAAAAACGCGGCGAGTGGCGCGTGCTCACTTCCCCGCGCTGGGACTCGCGAGGTAAATAATTGGTGGTTAATACAGCTTTTGTGGGAATTGGTAGGAAAAGCAGAGAACATGGCTTTGTAGCTTACGAATGGATTCATTGACCCGAATACACGGATTCGACTGGCGGGTTCAGCTTACATCGACTCCTCCTGCAGTCATATGTACTGCATCCGAAGAATTTAGCTGAGGGGACCGGAGGGGTCTCCGGAAAAGGAGCTCTTCATCTCGGCACGACCTCGCCGACTCAGACCGACGAGCGAGTCAATCCAGCCCCTGCATGTTGGTCGAACGGGCTCGCCCACACGGCTAGAGCCACTAAGCCTAGTGGCTCCACCGACGGCTTTTCGACTCACCCCGTCCGTTTATACAAAGGTGGGTCGATTCGAAAAAGCACGTTTTTCTCGACTCAACCCTCCCACGCCGACTCCGTGTATGCGGAGCTCGATCATGACACAAATGCGTCATAAAAAGAAGGCCCACAATGCGGTTAGTGAAGAAGGATGGTTCAGGGCGTGGGTGTGCGTGTGCGAGTGTATTTATGTGTGTGGGTGTGTGCATCTGTGTGTGTATACATGTGTCTACGTGTGCGTGGGTGTGGGCCTATGTGTCAAAGGATGCATAGGTGCAGCTTCGGTGAGTTAAATTCACATAATTTGAATTTTTAGTGTGTCTATGTGTATGTGTTTCTATGTGTGTCTATGTGTGGGTTTGCGTCTATGGGTATGTGTGTTTCTACGTGTGTGCAGGTGTGTATGCGTGTGCGTCGTACGTGCTTATGTGTGTGTGTGGTGTGTGAGTGTGTGTGCGTGTATGTGTGTGTGTGGGGGTGCGGGTGTTATGTGTGTGTGTGTGTGTGTGTGTGTGTGTGTGTATGTGTGTTTCGATGTGTGAGTGTGTCTGCGGTGTGTGTCGTGTGTGTGTGTGTGAGTGGGATGTTGTGTGTGTGTGTGTGCTATGTGTGTGTGTCGTGTGTGTTGTGTGTGTGTGTGTATGTGATGTACGCGGTGTGTGAGTGTGTCTGCGGTGTGTAGTGTGTGGGTGCGGGTGTGTCATGTGTGTGTGTGTGTATGTGTGTGTGCTTGTGTGAGTGTGCGGGTGTCTATGTGTGTGAGTGGGTGCGGTGTGTCTGTGCTTGTCTATATGTGTGGGTGTGTGCGTGTCTGAATGTTTGTGTGTGTGGGTGGGTGCAAATGTCATGTGTGTGAGTGGGTGTGGGGGTGTCTATGTTGGTGTGAGTGGGTGCAAGTGTCTATGTGTGTGGGTGGGTGCGGGTATCTATGTGTGTGTCAGCGTGTGTGTGTGATGGTGGTGTGTCTATGCGTTTCGGTGTGTTAGTGTGTCTGCGCATTTCTGTGTGCATCTCTCTATGTGTGTGGGTGCGGGTGTGTCTATGTGTGTGTGAGTGGGATGTTCGGTGTGTGTGTGCTTGTCTATGTGTGTGTGGGTGTGTGTCTACGCGTTTCAGTGTATGTTTGTCTATGTGTGGGTTGTATCTATGTGGTTTGTATGTATGTTAGTGCGTGAGTGCGGGTGTGTCTTGTGTGTGTGTGTGTGTGTGTGTGGGTTGCGGCTGTGTCTATGTGTGTATCTGGGGGGTTTCGGTGTATGTGTATGTGTGTGTGTTTTCCGTTTTCGTGTGTATGGGTGCGGTGTGTGTGCATGTCTGTGTGGGTGTTCGTCCGCGCGTATGTTTGTGGGTTCGTGTCTGCGTGTGTCTGTGTGTGTAGTTATGGTTGTCTATGTGCGGGTGTGTGTGTGTGTGTCTGTTTGGGTATGTATGTGTGTGCGCGTCTGTGTGTTCGTAATAAATTTCTCCGTAACATTTTTGGCGGGAAACGTTATTTGGCTATACTTCACCTGCTCTCGAAGCGTCCCATTCAGTCGACAGACGACGCTGTAACGCTTATTTATTTATTTATTTAATTTTATTTAATTATTTATTTAATAATGGCGTCACAGAAGGGAGTGGTTATCGGCATACACACAAGGAAATGCAAAGTGCACAATCAGCGGCGAAAAAATATCTGAAGTGGAAAACAAAATGCAGGTACAGTGGAACCCGCTGATACGTCCCGCGGACTTACGACGACCCGTTTCTTACGACGGATCACCGCGGTCCCGGCAAACTCCCCATAGAAACAATGCATTAAAAACCCCGCTGATATGACGCTAGGGTTCACGCAGTCCGCTTCATACGACGGAACCCTGGCGCGGATAAACCGTCGTTTTTCCCATATTTTTCACCGTTCGCCACCTCGTCCTGACTTTCTTTCTTCTTAAGCCGCGTTTGACGCCGCTTGATGTGCAAAGGTCCGCCGGTGGGCCGGACCACTTGCTGAACAGACGCCAGCAAGCAGGCGTGAGCAGGAGCTAACTCGTCCTGATCTCCAGGGGCCAGGCAGAAGCATATGGGCCGTGAACCAATCCGGCAGGCGTGGCTAAATAAGTTGCAGGAGCTAACCTTCGTTGGCCCCACTCGCCAGCACTACGCCAACGCGCCAACCGTGAAAAGTCGAAGTTCAGGTGTCAGGCGGACCGTGAATTAGAAGCTCTCGTCGAGACGCTGACGTATGTGAAAACATATACGACGCAACCCCACGGCGATGACCGAACAGCCACTTTCCCCGCCCGCTCGAACCAAGTTTCTTCCTTCCACGATGATCTCTCTCCCTATATCTCTGCTCTCTGCTTATAAGTGTTTTTCAAAGCCGCGTTGTCACTCCGCTCTTTTCTTTGCTTGAGTGCCTCAATTCGCACGCGTCCGCCACACGGGTGGAGACACGTATACGTTGGCACCGCCATTTTTGGTCAATCGCTTGCCGCCGCAGTAAGTCACTGTGGCAAGACCGCGCTATAATGTTCGCCACAACATGGTTTACTCGCTAAGTTTGAATCATCTTATCTATCTCACGTTGCTGGCTCTTGTGGGAAACAAAAACAGCTCTGTTGAGCACTATGGCCCAATAGTGACGGCAAGGGACCGTTCAAAGGGTGTCTCCACCATGTACGGAAGTGCAGTTTTTTTCATCTCCGCCTAGTGCCATCGTTCGTTTCGCTTTTGCGGGGCTTGTGGTCTAGGCGTTAAATAGCGCGCGCAAGGTGCGGGGCGGATGCGGCGCTTGGCTGGCGGACTCTCTGGACGCCATGGAGGGGAGAGGGGGCACAACATAGGCGTTGCTTCTTTTAGATGCGACTGCATCTCATTCACTCGCCTTGTCCCGTAGTCCATACGGCGTTGTTGTCCGTCCACACCCCTCCCCATTCTCCTCGCCGCGCGAGCTGCGCTCGATCCGCCGCTCACCCCCTCTCCTCTCCGATAGCGAACACTCTCTCGCGAGGGTCATTGGACTGGATTCGATTGGCTTGGCTTTGGCTTGATTGGATTGGATTGGATTGGATTGAATTGGATTGGATTAAAGTGGATTGTGTTGGATTGTGTTGCGTCATAGCCGCGCCAGGTTGCGTCATAGCCGCGGCAGGGGGTTCACGGCACGTTTCACGCGATGGGAGAATCAACCTAACGGAAACAACAACGGAACCCCCTATGCGTCGCATCTACACAGGGGTTCCCGCGAGGGGAGGTGGGAGTAATTTTTTAAGTTGGGATTTCAGCTAAAGGTTCACAAACCACGCAAGAGCGCGCTAAATATAGTAGTTTAAATTGGTTCTTAGCCAACCTGTCGCGTGAGACCATCTAATAGACCGGCATTTAGCAGCATTAAGGTCATACAACACCCCGGTCATACGACGCTTTCTCGCGGTCCCTTGAAAGTCGTATTATCGGGGTTACACTGTTGTATATACACAACAGAGTTGAGAACATAAATATGGTCATAAGGAGCAAAAGTGATTTTCAATGGCAGCCTTAAAGGAAGACACATCGATTACACTAGCGATTGCAGGGGCAGGTGATTCTATTGGTTGGCAGTTTTGGGAATGAATGAGGCAAAAAATAGTGTTGCAGTGGGGAATGTACACCTTATGGCGATGGTCAATACGTGATGATACACATGACGGTGCAGGAAGAAGTTCAGATTCGAGGTGTGCGTTTGAAAAATAAATTTTATGAAAGGCTGACAAGCTGGCAATTCTTTTGCGTAGGGCTAGGTTGGAAAGGTTCAAGGTGCGCTTCATGGCAGAAACACCAGATGTCTGAGCATAGTTAGAAAGGATGAAGCGTGCACTACGACTCTGTACCGTTTCCAACATGTTAACGAGATAATCAAAGTGAGGAACCCACACTGAACACGCGTGCTGAAGTTAAGGCTGAATTAAAGTGTTATATAATTTAGTAGTTTAAGATGTAGAGGTGTCATAGAAAAATTACGCCGCGAGAACCCAAGCATACGGTTGGCGTTATTAACAATAAGATTTACATGAAGTTACCAAGAAAGGTTGTTGCTGATGTGAATTCCTAAGTATTTGTAACGTGCAAAAAGTTCTAGTTTAGAGCGTAACGCTGATGGGTCAGCGGTTTCGAAGCCATGCACAGCGCAACGCTGGAAGGCTTGAGTGAGAGAGAGAGAGAGAGAGAGAGAGAGAGAGAGAGAGAGAGAGAGAGAGAGAGGAGAGAGAGAGAGAGAGAGAGAGAGAGAGAGAGCGAGAGATGAGATCGCGAGAGAGAGAGGGAGAGAGGAGAGAGAGAGAGATGAGAGAGAGAGAGAGATGAGAGAGAGAGAGATCTCTTCATTAGAAGAAATCAGAGAGGTCTGCTGGCATGTATTCGCCTACGTGCTACTCTGCGGGGATAGGGATATGAGGGGAAAAAAAGGCCTCAAATGAAGAAGGGCGAAGAGAAGGGGAAAACAGGAAGAGGTATAAAATAAGGTAACATGAGTGTACCGTGGGTTACGTAAAAGTCCAGGTGGTCTCGCAGGATGAGGATATGTAGCTCTAGATTATCTCTGCGACGCCGATATCGTGTAAATAATCAAATAAGGCAAGTAACACTTTTCGCCATCCCATCATCCCAGCGGATAATGGAGATGGCCATTGTCCAAGAACAGCTCTAAATGATGTAGGTCCGTTGTTGAGGCACTCGATCTTCTTGGCGAAGAGGTTCCTTTCGGGCTACATACCTAACATTCAAGCAAGATCAGGTCAATTTGCTTGAATTGAATTGACTTGGATGTAATTGAGCACTATCGCATCGAAGTAGCTGATGCAGCGCCGATAAACACCAACCACGGCTCAAATTTTAATGTGAAAGAGATAAGCGAGTGGTGTTCGATCTGCCAGGCGCGTGATTTATTCATAATCGGGATGACAATTTCTTACCGGTTCCTTAGAAAGACGGATTAACCTGGAATTCATTCTTTTGCTCTAGCACTTGCTCGCACGGGCTGTTTGGCATGCACGTGACTGGTTAATATATGTGCTGATTAGGGTGAAATGAGGTTTCACATACATCTACTGATGCAGTCACATATTAAACAATGAAACATACTGAGCCCATAAAAAAACGAAGTTAACTGATAAGAAGTTACATGGCTGTGTGATAATAAGAGGCAACAGAAAAGAGGTTAAATGTTTATTATAATAAGATGTTTACAAGGGATTACAAAGCTGAGCCCACGGACGCGGATTCGATACCGCCATCGGGGGCCGCTTGTACAGAAAGAAATGCCGGCAGTCAAGAAAACTCGAAAGCAAAGGGGAGGTTGTGGTAGGTCATTGAAACAGATAAACAATTTGGAAAGAAAGAAAGAAAGCGGAGAAAAAATGCGCCACGTGGGATCCGAACCCACCCTTTTGATTAGATCTCCAGAATACCGGTCTTTCTTTCTTTCCAAATTGTTTATCTGTTTCAATGACCTACCACAACCTCCCCTTTGCTTTCCGAAAAATCGGCGGTTTTCTTGACTGCCAACCCTTATTTCTGTGTTATTTCTACGAGCCCCTCATCTCCTATAGCACTGATATATATATATATATATATATATATATATATATATATATATATATATATATATATATATATATATATATATATATCTATATATATATATATATATATATATATATAAACGCGAAAAAAAACGCCAGTGTGCCCAGATTTCGGCGGGCTTTAAAAATCCTCAGGCGGCAAAATTAATCCGAAACCGTCCACGACGGCGCGTCGCAAAACCCAGGCGCAACTGCGACGGTAAACCGACCACATTCGATTAAGAGAGGCTACAATGACGCGTTATAATATTTCACGCTGCTGCGTACGATAAGAGGCCCATTACAGGATCCAATATGATAATAAAACGGTTATCATAACAGGCTGTGTAATAAGACGTTACTTTTATGTGCCAACGCAGGTAGCGTGTGACAACTTGAATTAGTACGTAACTTGACTGATTGATTGTAGGGTTTAACGCGCCGACGCAACGCAGGCGATTAGGCGCGCCGTAGTGAAGGGAACCGGATTAATGTTGACCACCTGGGGATCTTTAACGTGCGCCGAAATCTCGTACGCACTGGCGTTTTCGCGTTCCGCCTCCATCAGAAAAGCGGCCGCCGCGGCCGGGACTTGAACCCGCGACCTCGTGCTTAGCAGCACAACGCCTTAGCCACTGAGCCACCGCGTCGGGTTACGTAACTTGTGTGACGTAACCTTTCTTCGCTCTTGCCAAGAATGTACCGCATTGGGCAGTGTTATCGCATTAAGCTCTGACGTTAAACGGAATGTCGCATGTTTTCCGCTTGGGATCTAGCACATTTCCATATGAAAGACTTTCCAGAAAATCCGGGCTCTAAGCGTGGATAACCTCTCGGCCTTTCCGTTTGCTTTTCTCTCTCTCTCTTTTCTAGAAACGTCGAGTTGGTGCCCCATTAAAAGGGCAAAACCAATCAAAAAACGGTAAGCAGGACTTGCGGTAAGCGCGCGGACTATAAAAAAAGAATGAAAAGTACTGGGCCATCCTGCATCGAATTCATAGAACGGGATAAATAAGGCGCCCGTAATGAACAAAAGGTACCTCGCGTGGCGAGCGTCTGGTTTGGGTTCGTTTGCAAAGCGTCCTCACTGCTCATTTAGGCTGCTTTTAATTGCCTGTGACACTCGAAGCGGAACAAGGAGGGGATGATAAGTGGGATTGGAAAGAAAACGTTAAAGTGTGGAGCTTTGTGGTCTTCGGGCGGAGCGAAGAAATAGCTGGTTTTGAGCATGTCTCCTGGGCCTACCGCGGGTGTAAACACGACGGAAAGATTTTACCGGGTCGGTTTATGTAGGCGTACTGTGCAAATGTCAGGGAGTGTTAAGAAGACGCATATTTTTACCGCTCGGTTCGTTCCTCTTCCTCAAGGAAGGGTAAACTTCCTTCCTTCAGGAATCCCTCTTCCTTTTGCTTAACTTCCGGTCCGATATCCTTCCTTCCTTCCTTCCTTCCTTCCTTCCTTCCTTCCTTCCTTCCTTCCTTCCTTCCTTCCTTCCTTTCTCTTCCTTCCTTCCTTCCTTCCTTCCTTCCTTCCTTCCTTCCTTCCTTCCTTCCTTCCTTTCTCCTTTTGTCTCTGTCTTTCCTTTCTTGTTTATTTTTGTGTTTCTCTATTTTATTGTCCTCTCTCGCTGGTAATTTTCTCATTACGTTACCCTCCCCTTCTATAATCGACATTAAAAACACCAGACGCGCACGCGAAATTTAAGCTTCGACGGTAACCATCAGGATCGTCTGGAATCGCATTATCGTCCCGATTCGCGACACTACGTGCTCTCTGCTTCTTCGCGTATAATATTTATTCGCTCCTATTAAAATTCGAAGCAGCCCTTCCCGGATAATCCGTATCCAGACAGAAGAAACGTCTTGTAATATTTGTAGGAAATTACGGTAAACAATTTGGCAACAACTCAAAGCTGAAGCGCTAAGGGCAGCGTAAGCGACCACCAGCTTCGTTTTTCTGGCACGTTACGCCTTTTTTGGCCCTGTCAATTTTCCAAGGCGAGGACGTCATTAGGCTCACTGAGGGATTTCCCTTGGGCGCTAGCCGACCGCATACCATCCATGCTCACGAAGCGTGAACGAAAAGACGTTCTCACCGCCAACCGGAAACCACGACGACAGAAGCCAGAAGCGCGCTCTCACCTGAAGCCAAAATCAGGTGCAGAGTCAACAGGAGTGCCGAAAGGAAGACAGTTATACTACGGCGGGGACGAAAGAAGTATACGTGATGACGTCAGCAAGCGCTGCGCATGCGCAGTGAAGTTCGCTCTCCACACAAGTTGGTGGTCGCGCGGTGCTCGTCAGACACCGTCGCCAACCGTGCCCGCAACTGACGTCATGACACTAAAGCGCTGCCACCCCCCCCCCGCCCCTCCATGCGCTTCGTGTCATCTACAGCAAAAGTTTACGCTTGGCTCCAAGAAACCAATGGAAGGCCTAGAATGTGAACAGATACGAACTAAGGGGGTGTCTTAACTAAGAGTCTTAACACTTCGCTCAAATAAGCTATATAATTAGGAAAAAAGAGAATCGCCATGCGACCCACAAGTACATTTCCCGCAACAGAACCTATGATATCATATGGCCAGCGGTGCGACTGGCTGAGGCCGCCAAAAGCAAACGCAAATTAGGCAGGCTTTAAGCTTGCCGCGCGATCTATTGGCGCGTAAATGTAATACATGTTCGTTTTACAGCAGTAAAATGGTGGGGTAAACAATCAAAGTTACGAAAATACATGTAAGCATAGATGTACCGATGCGCACTGCTGTTGGTACTGGGCGCACTATACTTTTTTTAGCTGCACAGCAGCCCGCCGCTTTAGAGTTATCTTACGCGACACTGGCCGATTGGCGTAAGCGGCGTTGTCATACGTGACCCTGTTCGTCGAGCTTCACGAAACGTTTTCACGAAACGATTGCTTTTTAGCGTAACAAAAACCAGCTAGGTGCAAATATGGTCAAAAACAAAGCAACGGCGGAAAGCGGTCCGCGGCTGAGTATTTTGGGAGGACTGACGGTAAGCAAGGCCGCAGAGCCTAATGACGCACCGGAAGCTCGTTTGAATACCTGGCCTTGTGACTTCATGGCAGACGTCACGAAAACACACGATTTGGAGTAGAATCAAAATTTTAATTTAAATTGAGAAATTTCTCAGTAAATACGGCATTGTTTGCTGCCGGGCAAACGCTGGGGCCACTATAAAACACATAATTGATCGAATAAAACAAACTGGTATTTTGTTTGCATGTCCCTTTAAACTAGCTCGCACCGGGCGATTAGTGGTCGAATGCTTGCCACCTGCAGCAAGTTTTGTTAAATCGAAGCTCCCGCGAAGTTTTCGAGGCTGGAAGCGTTGACAGGATATCTGTGAAATGTACCGACGGGTGCGTTTGCGCCCCCGGACTCCTATAAGTTTTAACCTAGAAGAACGAGGACGGTACGTCAAGAGAATCAAGATAACTTTAACGGGAACATCTTTCGATCCACTGCTAACGTTGTTAGGGAACTGAAATAAGCGTACCGATCCCCGACATTAAAGGAAGCATTTCTTCCTTCCCCGAAGAGCCGTGAAATGCTTCGAGTAAACCTGAACGAAATGAACCAAAATGTCGGCGTCAGCTGTACCACTCAGTGGCAACTTTCGGTGGCGCTGAAGAGAAGGCTACGTGAAGAGAAAGCGATGTAAAGAGGAAGCTACGAGACGTGACGTTTTAATAACCACGCGATTGAAGCGATTTTTCTTCCTTCCTGGGGCGGCATTCTCTTGTTTTGTCCGTTTTGTGTCCGTTCAAAAGTGTCCGTTTTGAGCAAGCCCTGATTGGCTAAAAGCGAACACCCGGGTGTGACGCCACGCAAGCACTGCGGAGCTACGAGCCGCCAGAGCTCTTCGATGTAGCCTATATCAAGTAACTCTGCGAGCCGCGGCTTCTCGGAGCAGACGATTTGGAGCAGACGATTTTTCGCCGCCTTGTTGTTTGTTCGCTGGAGGAACAATAAACGCATAAAGGATAGTTTAAAATAGGTTTAATCGTTTAAAATGTGTTTACAATAATAGTTGCGCAAAAGTAAACCCAAAGCCTGCCTCCAACTGGAAGTACGTCACAATAAAACGGACGCAAAACGGACGTTTTCAAAACGGACAAACACGAGAATACCGCCCCTGCTCCCTTCTAAGCTCGGTTCGCTCCTTCTATCTCTTTCTTGAGATGGTTGTACATTATCTCTTACTATTTCTACAGCATTCCGGCACTAAAAACGACGTTTGCGCGTTCGCCAAGGGAGAATGGTTCGGGAAAACCGGTATCGGGGATTCTGGCGCGCGGAAACTATGGCGACGGCTATTCTTCGCGGGACATTTGAGCCATCGTAACTAACGTCACGGGGCTTTTGTGACGGTGCGTCTGCGCGCGGGGCAATCGTAATACACCCGTAACGTGGTCACCAAAGGGATCTAAACTGTAGGTACTTACAGTAATCCGAATTCTCCGTTTGGTCTGGAGCCACTTAAAAAAACGAGTACATAAAATCGCTTATAGGGCCACCGCGTCAGCAGCTTCATTTCCTGGGACACCCACGTATGCAGGGAGCCACTGGAACTAACACTGAAGCTGTTTCAATAGCAAAGCTGTTTAGGCCTTTAGTTCCGCCGTGGAGCGTTACCAGAAGACTATCACGGTCGGCGATGTAGACAGGGTGAAAATGCTAGGCCAAGAGAGAGAGAGAGAGAGAGGAGAGAGAGAGAGAGAGAGAGAGAGAGAGAGAGAGAGAGAGAGAGAGAGAGAGAGAGAGAGAGAGAGAGAGAGAGAGAAAGTAAAGTAGAAGCAGGATTGTCAACCAGGCTATGGTCTAGTATGCTATCCTACACGTGGGAAAGGGGAACAACGAGGAAAAAGAGGACAACAGAAAAAGAAGGGGAAAGGTACGGACAGAGCGTGAAGTTGTGTGCCCAGCGGTAGCACACTATAGACAAAATGTTCAGCGAGTCTCCTCTGCGAATCCGTCGTTTTTAGAAGACACAGGAGCGCTTTTGTCGCCTTGTGCGTAGATGACAGAGACGGCAAGTGGCCGAGGATTTTCTCCTCGGAGAACGGCCGCCGAGAGTCTAGCTTCCGTAAAGTTGAAGAGAGCTGACTTCTTTCCGTATGAAAAACGTGGCACTCGCCTAAGGCATGTCGTGTGGTCTCTGGTGTGTCGCAGACTTCGCACGCCTCACTGGCTACCATTCCAATTAAATAGGAGTAAGCATTTGTGAATGCGACTCCAAGCCAGAGACGGGAGGCCTAATGGAAGAGGACGCCAAGAAGCGTGAGGGAAAGTGGCGAGGAGGCAAGGAGCCGACGAGCAGGTGTGGGGAGCGCGCGCCTCAAGAATACAATGTGTTTAGGGGGTCTGGGAGTCGCACCCGGAACCTCTACGCCGTGAAACCGGCAACCTAACCACTCGGCCACCCCAAAGGCCCGAGGTGTACGGGGATAGCAACGGCGGGGAACAATAACATGAACAGACAATCGGAAAGAAAAAAAAAAGGTTGTGTTGGCAGGCAGTGCGGAACACCTACAAGGAAAAAAAAGGATAGATAGGAATGTTCAGAAGTACTAGAGCCAAAGGGTTAATGTTGAAGCGAAAAAAAAAAGAGAAACACCTTACAACTAATTTAGGCCCCCATAGCGTGTACACCTTTCCATCTCGCCTTCCCAGGCTGCCTCATCAAGAGACGGGAAGGCAAATGCACACACGGGTTTGTGAGGTTCGAAATACATAATAAAAGAACGAGAACCCTCCAGATTAGGCACAACAGAAAACAATTATAAGACAACCGCCGCATGAAACAATAAGGTACGAACTATAGAGGAAAAAAGACGCTTCCTGTGGGTGGAATCTACCCTGGGTTTCTCGCGTTATGAATGATTACGTTATTGGCGTGATCTCTCGCGTGCTGTTCTCCTCGCCGTTCACGTGCGTTCGCGCCTCAAGTGGGGGTCACTTGACGCATCTGTAGTTCGCGCTACAGAGGCCGAGTTCGCGAAGCCTGTTGCCGCGGGTTCTAACGCGTACTAACGCGGTCCACTTTGGGAGAGATGTGAAGGCCTGCGGACAGAACGATCCGGGCCTGCCAGTGATGAAAAACTTTGAGCGGCAAGTTGGGAAATCCATGTCAGGTGTAACAGCCGGGTCTCCGACGAAGGCAGAGGGGCCGCGAGCTCTGCTGTTTCTCCAGCACAACACCAATGGTGCAAGCTGCGCCATTTCTTTATTGCGTCGCTCTACGAGACGTGGGGCGCGCTGGCAAGTTCTGTCTGTGGGAACTCCAGGCTGCAGTAGCTGCAGAGCTGACTTGCGTCTCCTTCCCTACGCTTTGCTCGCTCCAGCACGTGTACGCAAGTCGGAGCAGCCGGTGGCTACGTGGAGTTCCGAGTCGACCCGCGCCCCGTGGTCCGCTGAAGGGGAAGACGGGAATAAAAACGCGTTCTTTGCAATCTGTTTTTTCAAAATCATAACACGCATGTTTCCTCCAGTCTATAGCGTACAAAAGCGGTGCGTAGTACGGGAAACAAATAAGAAACCAAAAGAATTGACACAGAGTAAACTATGCGTTTTAAACATTTCCAAGAACCGCGCGGTGGGAAATGAGATGAATGCGGGCGTGCGTCATGTTTCCTGAACCTCGTCATGCCCTTCCCTACGCTTCATCCGCTCCGATGGCAGATAATTCTCCACTTAATAGTTAGGCACGACAAAAACACGGAGGGGATAATTTCAATTTGTTAGGAAAGAAGGAAAGAAGGCGGGAAGGAAGGGTGTTGAAGGAAGGCAGGAAAGTTAACCTGGCTAGATCCTAGCTTACTATCCGGCACGTGGGAAAGGGTACATAGGTAAAAAAGAGAAAGGAAAGGGTGAAGAAAAATTGCAGCAGACGGGTATGCTCAGCGCTGAAGCACTAAACGTTCAAGTTCAGAGATTGTCACCGTAGTCGTTCAGTCTGTGGTATGCGGTTTAAATTCGTCGCCCGTAGAAAGCGTAAGATTTCCTTAGACGCCTTCTGAGCGGATGACAGAGAAGGCCAGTGACGCAGAACCTTCTCCTCAGAAAATGACCGCCGAGAGTCCAGGTTCCTCAGTGCTGACGACAGCTTCTTTCTTTCAGGCGAGTAGCGTGGACACTCGCATAAAACGGGGCGTATCGTCTTCGGCACGCCGCGCGTTTGGCACTCCTCACTTGCTGCCATTCCTATCAAGTATGAGTAAGCATTTGTGAACGCCACCCCCAGCCAGAGACGGCGAAAAAGAGTTGCGTCAGACCGTGGAAGGCTTAGTGGAAGGGGACGCTGCAAGTGCGGGGCAAGGGCACCAATACGTGCACTGGTTAATTCTTCTGTAGGCCATTGAGATATTGTTCTTTTCCGGGCAAAGCTCGTATGTTTCAACATGGCATCCTACCAATCAGAGGTACTCATCACCCTCAGGAAAATGCGGCTCACGATTAGGGAAAATAGAATGCATAGAATGAGTTCTTTAATTGTGGATTATATGCAGCTGCGCCCTCATATAGGGTGTGTCGGCTCCGTATCTTTGGCTGCATTGCTACACAAAAGGTTTTGCCTACATGTACTTCTTGTTCAAGCGTTTTATCACAGACAAGCGTTTTAACACAGACGGGCAAATACTACATCCATTGCAGAAACTCTGGCCCTGGTATTTGTTTTTCTTGGAGAGCCTTTCAGTTTGATCATATGCAAATGTCGTTTCAAATCGCGCGCCATCAGCCGCAAAGGGTTCGCACAACATCCGACAGATGGCCGACGAGTGTACTGGCCAGTAGGAAGACGCATTGAAACATCCCCCTCGCGAGGGGCACGATCAAATGCAGAGCATCTCGGGGGCGCACGACGTAAGTAGTTTGCGTTACGTTAATGTTGTTGCACTTGTGGCAACTGCTGACGATAGAGCGCTCGTCAGCAGTAATTTGAATGAGTCAACGATATAAGGCGCGTTCATAGCGTCCAAATTCTGTGTCGGCTTTGTGGCGCAGTGGTTAGAGCACCATGTACATGCGTTCCGCTCGCAGGGTCGAGGGATCGAAACTGGCGCGGAGTTAATATTCTTTTTTTTTATATAGTAGGGAGGGGTGCGTGCGGATACGGACGTCAACGCGGGTGACATCGTGAGTACTGAATGCTCTGCATTTAAAATTCTCCCCTGAGTATAGGTGAGTTGTTTTGTATGGACGGTGGCTGAACTCACGCAAGCGTGCTTTCACTCTGTACTTACAAGAAAGGCGGCGAAGCTAACCCCCACAATCGATGTATAACAGAGGCTATATTTCCGACAGACGCGAAATACGAGCTGATTTGGTGGGAAAGATGAACTGTGACATGCTGGGTACAGATAGCGTCAGCTGTTAGATAATTCTGTAATTTCGCGTCATGATTTGATTTTACACTGCGTTGATGTAGCCTATTGGTTTTTGCTTGGTGAATCGTTCGTATCGGGCTTTCAAAGCGAGATTGAGGAAAGAATGAATTATAATAATGCTATCGGTTTCACTAGTTCCCAAACGTCTTCACGTTTGATAAAGCCTTTTGAATTCCTAATTATTCAAACCGGTTTAGTCTCATTCCGTTTCATTTGAGCAAATAAGTGCTCGTGTGGGCTTACTTTATTCAAGCAACCCAACCTCAATCGACGGGAACGTGGCTAGAGGCAGGTTAATCGTCGCGACGACATTATTTTTTTTTTCTCACAACATAGGGCCCCGCAGCGCTCGATTACCGAGACCGCGGCGGTGTTCCGATACGGCCGAAGTACAAAGGTCGTCCAGCACAGTGAGGTTCATTATGCGCCTTAATGAACTCTGGGCCTCATTCTAAATTTAGCGGAGGGTCCTTCATAGCTCTCGAGTTGATCCGGGTAGGAGACGAAGAAAAAAAGACGTGGAAAAATAATGTAATTCTCGTTAGCGGACCACAATTCCTGCCGATGTCCCTTTTTTAATTACAATGTGGGCGATTTGAACAAAGGCCTAGAGCAGTTAAGGCGACTTACCTCCGAATGCCGCCATCGAAATGAATTTTCTTGCGTGGTCGCGAAGCCATTAACTCGAGACCATTATGCAATTGCGTACACTTGTTATGGTGGTGTCGCCGATATATATATATATATATATATATATATATATATATATATATATATAATATATATATATATCTATATCTATATATATATATATATATATATATATATATATATTCAGATGAACAAAATTTGAAACGAAACTAGACTATGTTTTGGGCCCACTTTCGATAATTCGTTAGGGTCGTCCAGTAGTGCCGTATTATCAAGACACAACATAATAACGGGGGTGGAGGACGGCGGACGCGGTACCATTGGGGGCATCATTAAAAGCGCGCGCTTTTTAAAGGGCACAGAGATCAGGAAATGTCGACGCGAAAGAAAGAGAATTACGCTCGGCGATTTTCATTTTCCATTTACAACAAACGCAGAATTACAGAGTATATAGAAAGGGCGAAATGGAAGGCACGGGGCCCAACGTTCGTTAGCTGTGAGTTTTCTTTTTGTTCTTGTGCTTAAATTTTAAGCACGACATAACTGGAGCAGAGTGCGGAGATCTGAGAGTTGGTTTTTCTTTCTTCTTTTTGTAGTTACAAGTGGCTCCTTTGAAACCACGTTGAGTTAATGTATATGAAAGGGCGAACGAAATCGAAAAAAAAAAAATAAAACTTAAAACAGGGTGACTACATGTCACGTTCCCAGAACATCATTAATTTACCGCGACGCTATCTCCAAGAGAAAAACTTTTCGTCGCTCTTTTTTCTTCAAATGAGGAACGTGTTTTTGTTTTTCTATTCGGAACGCTAAAATTAAGGGTTAAAAAAACACGTTAAAGGACCTCTCGGCAACCAGCTATATGCACAGCGTTAACCACGCTTCAAAGGTTTGATAAGAGACCGCTGCACACGGAGAAAAAAAGGAGGGGTTAAAAGGGAAAACCCACAAATTAAACGAAAAAGAAAAACGTGCGCTCCTGTTTGGCCACTTCGATATGCGCGCCCTTAATAGAGTCGGGCATCCGAACACTAAACACGGCTGCAAATTTGGGCGACGACGACGACGGGGGCGCCGGCTCTCCCTCGACCACGACGACGGGTCTTCGACAGTTTCAACAACCTCGTCTGTGTTTTTTTCTTTTACCTTTGTACACCCCTTTACAAACAGCGAGCGAGCACACCGGCTCTATAGAGCCCTGTTTGCGCTCGTCCGATGGGGAAAAAATGTTCATGAACTCCTCAAACACGAGGGGGATATACTGCAGCGCGGAGGTCTAAAACATCTCGCTCTTACAGCTTCGTCCTTTGAACCTCTGTATATATTTTTGGGGTTATGCCAGCACAAAGCGACCTCCCTCTTTTCTCTCGTAAACATTTTTGGGTAATTGAATTTGGTCGCATCGACGGCATCGAGTATGCATCGTGTATATATATATATATATTATATCTAACACAGAATAAGGGTTGGCAGACGAGAAAACCTCGGAAAGCAAAGGGGAGGATGTGTAGATCATTGCAGATTAAGAAGAACTTTTGAAAGAAAGAAAGAAAGTGAGAAAAAATGCCCGCCAGGTGGATCCGAACCCACGACCTCCAGAATACCGTCTGGTGCGATAACCACTACGCTACCGGCGGGGCGATTTTCCCATTCACTTTCTGGGGTATTTATGTTAGGTATGTTTGTTTCCTGTGCTTGGGGTGGTAGCCAGCGCCATCGGACTAACGGGGTGAAGGGGACCTTCTTTTAACCCCCGGGTCGTGACTCGAGTGTCTACGACATGTCCGAGTGGTCGACCAGCTTTGAACCCTCTTAAGCTCCCTTTGGCAACAAGACTGCCAGAACAGAGGCCCTCGCTATGCATGTAGCGAATCAGAATAGGAAATGAGGGGCTCGTTGAAATAACAAAAAATAAGGTTGGCAGACGAGAAAACCTCGGAAAGCAAAGGGGAGAATGTGGTAGATCATTGAAACAGATTAAGAATTTGGAAAGAAAAGAAAGCAGTGAGAAAAATGCCCGCCAGGTGGTTCCGAACCCACGACCTCCAGAATACCGGTCTGGTGCGATAACCACTACGTTACCGGCGGGGCGATTTTCCATTCACTTTCTGGGGTATTTATGTTAGGTATTTTTGTTCCTGTGCTTGGGGGTGGTAGCCAGCGCCATTCGAACTACTCGGGGTGAAGGGGACCTTCTTTTTAACCCCCGGCCGTGACTCGAGTGTCTACGACATGTCCAGAGTGTCGACCAGCTTTGACCCTCTTAAGCTCCCTTTGGCAACAAGACTGCCAGAACGAGGCCCTCGCTATGCATGTAGCGAATCAGAATAGGAATGAGGGGCTCGTTGAAAATAACACAGAAATAGGGTTGGCAGACGAGAAAACCTCGGAAAGCAAGGGGAGGATGTGGTAGATCATTGAACAGATTAAGAATTTGGAAAGAAAGAAAGAAAGTGAAGAAAAAATGCCCGCCAGGTTGGGATCCGAACCCACGACCCTCCAGAATACCGGTCTGGTGCGATAACCACTACGCTACCCGGCGGGGCGATTTTCCATTCACTTTCTGGGGTATTTATGTTAGGTATGTTTTTGTTTCCTGTCTTGGGGGTGGTAGCCAGCGCCATTCGAACTATCGGGGTGAAGGGGACTTCTTTTTAACCCCCGGGTCGTGACTCGAGTGTCTACGACATGTCCATAGTGGTCGACCAGCTTTGAAACCCTCTTAGCTCCCTTTGGCAACAAGAATGCCAGAACAGAGTCCGTCGCTATGCATGTAGCGAATCAGATAGGAAAT
>CM023458.1:61550099-61659062 GCA_013339765.2 Haemaphysalis longicornis | reverse complement strand
GCTTACGACGCTCGTACAGTTTTTAAACTTTCCCTCTGTTTGAAACAGTCAGTAAGCAGGGCACTTTCAAAAGCATTTGAAGATTCCGATGAAACAATATTTCCAGGCCGTGCATTACAAGCAGTAATGTTTCGCAGAAAACAATGTGTTTTTGTAAAGGTTAGTGAGTGTTTGAAGAAGGGAGGTAGATCCTGTGCGTGCCGATTTCTCGATGTGCTTGACAAAAATGGCTGAATATATGCGCGCGCATTCATATTCAGTTATCCAGTTTGTTGTGATGAAGCAAGAACAAAAATTTAAGTCTCGCCATTTTCATACGCTGCTCGGAATCTTTTGTCGAAACATTCGCGCGACTTTTTTTATTGCGCTACCCGAACTAAACCCAGCCTGGTCTAGAAAATAAACAGTAAATTTTTCTTATAATGAAGCCCTCGAGACCAAAAAAATAACCGATAGTTTGTTAAAAGCGTGTATGATGTTTTCTCTATTCACTGTTGTGGGGGCCCCGAAACACTTCGAAGAAAGCGACATTTCGGATCCATGGGCCTCATCGTCGTTACCTTCTGAACTTCATCCGCGAAGTGAACATTTTCATATTCATTTAATGAACACTCTTCATCATCCCCTCATACTCCCTCATCCATGCTTTGTGGCAAAATAAAACGCTATAAAAAAAATAAAGCGACTCATTTATAGGGTAGGAATACCCTATTTTCTCAAGCACAGGCCGCCACCTGTGAATGCCAACGATACAACTCCTTTTTTCGAAGGAAAAAACACGTTTCCTTTTTCGAAATGGGGTAATAAAGCAGTTATTTCTGTGAAGTGTTGAAACTGGTAATTACATAAGCATCTCCAGATTCCTTTGTCAAAAAAGCTGACCATTCAGGAACCTCATAAACCTGTAGAATAAAGTGATAGTCCGCATACGGCAGTGCGTCAATTTTAAGGCTATAAAAAGATTTGCATATTCCTAAATAGCTTTTAAAGCGAAAGATTTTTAGTGAGACCGATGGCTTCCTGTCAAAAAACTAATGCATTTCTCTATAGACCAGTTGGTCGACCGAAAAGCTCTGATACGATGACCGGACACACGTCGCATGCGCGACACCGGGCCTCCATCGTGTCAACACGGTTACTTATGATCGCGGTAAAGGAGCGGTTCTAGATAAGACAGTACACACGCACTGATTACGAAGAAGCCGTACAGCAGCATACCTTTATATCATAAACCACGTATCCATTGAGAACGTTCGTAGATGCGTTTACTGAGTGCGCCAAAAGTCGTCGCATGGGTTCCCTCTTCGTTTGCGATTTGGGTGTTTGAAGGTGTGACGATCGATCGGACGCACTTTCTGTGAAGGTGGGACGAACTTTTAGCTTGCGCACTTCTCTGAACTTTCTTTAGGAATGGATGGTAATTTTTACAGCGAAGCTGTATACCTCTACCCCACAACGGTTTCATGTCCGTGAGCAAAAACGACAAGGCGCCGAGGCCTAAGACGCCGAGCCCATGCGTCAGGATATTCAGGCATGCAGCATATAACTTAAAATTCGTTTAAGGAAACCACAAAACAAGCATCGAAACCGCATTGTGGATGATAAGGCGCCTGGGAACAGTGGGATGCGTTTCTGGCAAAGATTACGTTTGCACGTTATCTTGGAAGGCGAGGGGGGGCTACAGCAGTTCTTGCCGAAGACGCCGAGCGCGTGCGTCAGGCTAGGCAAGACACAACATTTGCCGCCATAGAAGGAAGGAAGGAAGGAATACGTTTTTTCGTCCATCGGGATCAGGTGTTGGGGGTGGAGGAGGCCCACAGGGCCGCCGCGACCGCCAGGGCCCGGGAGGTGGTCAGGACTTGGCCTGACTCCCCCGGGTCACGCAACATCTGCTCCCAGTGGTGAGGGGAGGGAACGGGGGGGTAACGGGTCTGCGGGGCATTCGAAGAGGGAATGGTAGTGAGTGTCGAGTGCCCCGCAGGCTGTACAGGTAGGGTCAGTAAAGAGGTGTGGATGACTGTGTATCAATTGTGTTCTGTGTGGGAAGGTGTCACACACCGCCAGAGAAGCCGTGCGTGGTGTCAGTGAACAAGAAGGTATTAGAGTACGGCCACTGAGGCACGCAAGTCGGCAGCGGCGGCCATTTAGGCGTTTATCAGTGTTGCGAGATTTCCGCGTTTACGGCCTCGCCGTTAGCTAATTCGACCGGGTCGTTTGTTAACAACACTACCGAAGATGCAGCAAAACGGCATCTTTGGACGCACTTGTGCTGTTGAACTGCTGTTACACGCGTTATCTTTGATTCGCATTCGCAACGACGTCAGTCATGCGCAGCCGCAGAGCAGCGAGTATAAGCTAAGCCTAGCTATCGGAGTTGACCGACTAAAACGCATAAACAACAAAGTTGCGGGACCCATAAACGGTCGCACTGTAAACAAATTTCACGCAGTGCGAATTGACCAACGATCATGGCGGCGGAACGGAACAATAGGATAATAGAGTGGCGATACTCTGTACCCTTATCTGGTGACACTAGCCGAGCGCAGGCGACAAGCCCGCCGAGACGACGAGAAACGTTTCATACCCTCCTCGAACACCATCTGTAGTGGTGCACAACATCTTTGCTGGACATTCACTTTCGCAGGGTGGGATGGCGACCAATTTTTTTGTATTATTCTCCGATGAATTTTACTGCCCGTACATGTAATTCTAACAGGTTCCATGGCTTTGGAACTTGCTAGATCAACGTTCTCATCTTGAAATATCGCACAAAAGAAGCTTTTACCATCCATATTTGCTGCGCGAAAAATATTTCCATTACGCTAAATAACTGATTGATTGATTGTAGGGTTTAACGCGCCGACGCAACGCAGGCGATGAGGCGCGCCGTAGTGGAGGGCTCCGGATTAATTTTGACCACCCGGGGATCTTTAACATGCGCAGAAATCTCGTACACACACGCTAAATAACTGCAGAATAATCACATCTGCAATAACTTGGGTGATCCGGAAAGCCTTACTGCAAAAATGCATATTAAAATCAAACTCAGCAAACTCTTTTCGGACGTTAAAAGGTGTCGGCAATCAGCGGTAAATAGGATAATTTATTCGCGTTTTAGTGCACAATCTTAGCGTCGCAAGCAGGCTTACAGTCGGAACCCGGTCTTATAACCCGACCCTGAATCTGCAATGAGATAAAAGTAACTTCTTCTTAACTCGCAACGCAAAAGGATTGCTTCTCCGGCAGGGATTGTCATGCAAATGCACGACGACGCCTTGCCGCACCTTCTGCTCCGTCTTGCTCGTCGGCTTTTCGACTTCGCCCCTTTCACCGCGTCCCGAACTTTATTAGCCGCGGAAAGATACTTGTAACAATCCGGCTGGGCGAACAGCGATGCAAATGGCGCCGCCCGAGACACGCAATGAAAGGCAGCATTGAACGGCAGCATTGACCGGCCGCCGCAATACCGGCTCGAATGCTCTCGTTCTATGGGGTAGTCACGTTCGGCCCCGCCGGTAATGACCTCCTTTTAATGCGAAGAGACCAGCGAAAAAGCGGTCGTCCTCGAAACACGGCGTTGTTCGTAGACTTTTATAGTAACGTCTACTAGAGGGAAAAACTGGCGTTAGCATCTAGGCAAGCCAGACTTCAACTAGCGTGCTGTCGTGCGGAGAAGCGTTCCATTTCTACTTGGCACGGCTCACCAACAAGCTCAAAAATTTCCTGGGGCAGTATAAGTTGTATTAAAACAGCGGAGGTTTAGGCAAGCCTTAACTACAGTCTCTGCTGGTGTCTGGTGTCGTGTCGCGCTTTCTCTGTTGCAGGTTTCACCGCCGCGCCAAAATTGGTTCCCAGCGCAGAAAAGAGCTCATAAACAGTAAAGGTCCTAGGGATAAGCTTTTTTTTAAATACCGTATTTACCCGATTCTAACGCGCACTTTTTTTTTTCGGAAAAATAGGTCAAAAAATCGCATGCGCGTTAGAATCGGATACGAAACCTAAACTGCCGAAACAACGGAAATTTCGTCCCGCCCATCGCCATTGCCATCTCAAGATGGCGCCAAAGCTTTAGCAACGATTTTTCGGACGCCGGAAACATAGGCGCCTAGGCTTTTCTATCGGCGTTCACACAAATCGTCAAATCGTTTCACTTGCGCGCTTGATAACAGCAATGGCAGGAGCGGCTCCCACGCGTTCAAAACGAGCTGTCGGCTGAAGCGTGCACCTCTGGAGAAGCTCTCGGGATGGGCGTGAGAGGCGTGGGCCACGATCCCATCGACCATGGTTGAACGTTCGTTCAGAAGTGCGGCATCGCGAACGCGCTGGAAGGCACCGAGGCGGAGATGTTTTGGTCAGCGGAGAGCGACGAGGAGTGAGATGAGTGAGATTACTTCGGGAAATAAATCGCCCGTTTCTCTCGCATTCGTTTGTCTGGGCCACAAAGTCCCGTGCGCGTTACGATTGGAGGTGCAAGTTTTTTCGATTTTTTGTCCAGGAAAATCGGGTGCGCGTTAGAATCGGGGGCGCGTTAGAATCGGGTAAATACGGTATTATACAAGTGTAGCCAACAAAAAAAATTTTTAACAGAAATTTTTAATAGCTTCATGCAACCTGAACACGGAGCAAGAATGATAGCCATGTTGTTGACTTTGTCGTCAGGGGCCACAAGAAGCCAAGTTGCAAGCCAAGCCAAGTACAAGAGGAACGCTTCCGGCTGCTATGATGGTGTCCACGCCGGCATATGCGACTGCAGCGACAGAATTCCCTCTAGAATATATTAGTATTGAACTCTATGGCACCGCCACACCGAAATCCTAAAGATGAATTTCGATTGGTTACGACGCAATATGGAGCTAAACAGCGCGTGTCTCAGAAAAAAATTAGCCCCGTATCTGCTTGTCTTACTGCAAATGGCGTCGAGAGACGGACGTTTTCTGCAGCTCCTGACACGTAACTCCGCCTCCCCTCTCCGTTGCCACCTCTCGCCCTCTTTACCCCCGTCTTCACTCCCCTCATGATAAATTCAACGGAGGACCCGCCGCGGTGGCTCAGTGGCTAAGGCGTTGCGCTGCTGAGCACGAGGTCGCGGGTTCGATTCCCGGCCGCGGCGGCCGCTTTTCTGATGGAGGCGAAAAGCAAAAACGCCCGTGTGTACGAGATTTCGGCGCACGTTAAAGATCCCCAGGTGGTCAAAATTAATCCGGAGCCCTCCACTACGGCGCGCCTCATCGCCTGCGTTGCGTCGGCGCGTTAAACCCCACAATCAATCAATCAATAAATTCAACGGAGGATTGGTGAAATAAATCCAGTTCTATAGCCTGCGCGCTGCTCGCATGCGGACTAGCGAGCATTTTTTATCGTTAGTTTCTTGCCCTGCCTGGAACAGCACGAGGTCGAGCTCTGTTCTTTGCACACTGAAGCTGTTAAAGGCCACCTCCACAGTTTGTTTTTCCTATTTTTGCGTCCGTACGACAAGAAAAGCCGCTCTCTCCTTTAGGCTATCTGTTCGCATTTGGAGCTTCACATTTTGATATAGGATGGCATATATTGCCCCCAAGAAAAATATCTTCAATGCAATGCGTCTGTGTTTAAAAGTGAAGCCGACTTTAACGCGATCGGTATGTATGTATTTATTGAACTATAGAAGGAAAGGAAGGGTCCACCAGCAGACGTAAATTGTCTCCGCTAGGGAAGGACACCGGAACGCCTGCTGGTGTAGGGGAGGTGAGATGGTTTTTTTCAACCCACCTTCGCAACGCTGCGGAGACTACTCAAAATATCTTTGAACGCTCCCTCGCTGCGACGGCACGGTTATAGCGGGAGTTTGTGGTTAACCAATGACCCGCAAAGAACTCCGCGGGCCATCCGCCTCCATATAGGGGAGCCGCACTGAAATTTCGTGTTTGAATTTATAGTGCCGTCGTGCGCCATTTTTAATCCGTTTTATTTTTCATTTGTTATCTTAAAGCCAACATAACCCGCATTCTCAAATCAAGGAACGCGGGTGCACTTCCGGTTATGTACTGACACTTCGCGCCATATGTGGCTGAGGTTTCCTAAAGGATAAATAATGTGGACCGCGGCCGCTCCCTCTACCTCGGTTGTCTTGCCCGACGTACAGAAGTACAGTCCTCGGGGAAACAAGAGAGCGTGCACTACATGTCTTGAGCCGTACGTCTGAGCACTCAGCATCCCGTGGTTGATTGCAGCCAACTATATTCGGCGTCAAAAATCCTTGAAGGCATCTTTAGGAATAATGTGGCCTGTTCCTGATGCCTAGGCGCCAGAGCCCTGGATCATCGCCATAGACGCCGTTTCCATTGGCATCCACGCCGAAATCGTTTATATACATGAAAACTTTACTACCCCTTCCTAAAAAGGGCTGCAAGAAGCACGGAAGCTCTCCAAGGAAGGTGCATCCAATCAATCGCCAAAGCCCCAAAGACCCAAATCGCACGCGATGAACGAACCCATGCGACGGTTGATCTCGCACCAAGTAAACGAATCTACCAACGATATCAATGCGTCCTGATACGTAGTTATCAGATGCAGGCATCCTTACCTCTGTACTCGGCCTTCTTCGCGATCGATGCGTGTATTATCTCATCTACGACTGCTCCCTTCTCGCGATTTTCAAGTACCAGTTTTGACACGATTTTTTTTACGGGAGATTGCCCTACACCACAAGAAAAAAGTTTTCATGTGTACAGCACTGCGCCAGTAACGCGCAAAAATTCGAGACGAGACCGGTGCTGGGGCCCCATATCCAGCGCTTGATATCTGGGGGTCTCCCAGGATGAAGCGCTGTGCCACGTAGGTGTTTCGTTCGGGCGTCTCTAAGACCAGGACAAGTCCACAGCAAGTGTTCGACATCGGCTTCTGACTCAGGAAGCACACAAAATTGATTGATTGTAGGGTTTAACGCCCCGACGCAACGCAGGCGATGAGGTGCGCCGTAGTGGAGGGCTCCGGATTAATTTTGACCATCCTGCAGGGGATCTTTAACGTGCGCCGAAATCTCGTACACACAGGCGTTTTTTGCTTTTCGCCTTCATCAGAAAAGAGGCCGCCGCGGCCGGGAATCGAAACCGCGACTTCGTGCTCAGCAGCGCAATGCCTTAGCCACTGAGCCAGCGCGGCGGGTGAAGCACACAAAAGTGTCAAGTGTCCGCAAACGGCGCGTGATAACGGGCAGGCCAAGCGTGGGTATAACGCCACCCCAATTGGAAGCCTCCGCAGCACGACCTCCTCCCAACGAGCGAGCCCACTGGAGAGGTCAGTTCCACGAGGTGGAAGCAAGGGGAGGCTCAGACTAAAGGCGGACGGGGCCTGACAGGGGCCTCAGCCACCCGATTTACTGCGTACATAATAAGACGTCTGTTCACAAATTTAAGCATAATAGCACAATCGTAATAGAGAAATAGCACAAAGCAAAGTCATTACTACATTGCCTACGTATTATACAAAGTATAGGTTTAAAATTCAGAGAAGGATCACAGTGTACACATAAACGCAGTAATTCGTACGCATGAAGTTTCATCAGTTACACTAGTATGTCATCGAAATTCTTCATCTAAAACTAAGTATAAAGACAGTTTGCCTGCAACCTTCCCATCGAACCACTGATACCACCCCACAACACCTTCTGTTGCCAAAAAAGTCGTGCAAACTTTGGAAAAAAATAAAAGAATTCACGGGAGAACCTTGCTGGAATAGTTTGCATACCGAAACTCAAAACATTGCTTCCTTTGTATTGTTTAAAGACGTGTCAAGCAGCATGCATCTTATGTCTGAAAATTACATGTGATAGCGGTATCTTTGTTTCTTCCTTTTTTTCCTTGCTTTCTTTTGTTCTTGCTGCAATCGCCACTGCCAACTTGTTAAAAAAAGTGTAGTATTATATATTTGGGTCCCTTTAACAACATTGTTGGGTCCCTTTCAGGGTACATTGTATGTGCATCTTTTTTTTGTTTAAATAAATAAACTTCAAACACTAAACGCAGTCTTCGATAAGTGTCGCTAGGTTTTCGCCCTCGAAGCACGTATGCAGACCTCCGTATCCGAGGAATTGCTCTCAAGTACTTCAACTCACGTCGAGGCATTTTTGGGCCAGGCGAATGAGGACGGATGAACAAGTGAAATACAGTTAAACGGGGCAACGTTCGCAGCTACTCAAACCGCCGAAAGGGGCGACATAGGGCCGTATTCTGAGTCCCTCCTCCCTCCATTTGCTCCCTCCATTCGGCTGAGGGGAGGATTCCGCAATGCTAATGCATAAGGAAATCGGGTTCAAGGAGCTCCAACACTGGAGGCTCGAGTGGATGAAGGACTCGGAATGCCAGGGATAGTCACTGACCGCACCGGCGTGGGCCATGAAATTTGGCTAGCCACGTCACCAACGTGGCTCGTGCGCATAGCAGAAAAAACGCTGGAGTCGCGCCAAGAATAGGGTCAGCGTGCGACTGTCCCGGCGGAACAACATACGTAAATGGGCTGTCTTGAAAATAATTGTACAAACGGTAAGATAAACAAACAAAGAAAGGATAACGAAATAAATAAATAATTAATGAAAACAGAAATAAGATAACAGGAACTCACGCGTCAAAACTAGACCATGGAGAGTCAACAGCACGCAATGCGGTTAAACCAGCCCCAACTCGATCCCACATCTCTTCTTCTTCCTTTCTTTGCTTCTTTTCATCTTTTGCTTTGGCCTCTGCCCGGCACTGCCGTTCGAACGAACATCTTTTGTTTTCCCCAGGCTTTCGTCTCGTCGGCCTTCGCCGCCCTTTTTAACCCGGTTTCTTAATTGGTGTCCGTAAAAACCCTTCGACCACGAATTCTTGCAACTCTGTTAAGGTTACTCTTGCGCTTACGGTCTGCTTAAAATACGCCCGCGGTTTGCTTTGCGCTAAACAGTGGCAACGATGCGAGCTGTGCATGGGCGCTAGTTTTCTGGAAAGGTCTTGCCCGTTGTATAATTCGTGCTCACGGTGTTTGTTATGGCAGAAATGTTTTTACGACGGATGCTGAAAACGCATTCGAAGAAAAGAAGGAGACGCCAAAAAGATGACGCCAAAAGAATTTCGAGGGACACTGAACCCTGCTTGCGTGCTTTGCAGGCGAAAGAGGAAAAGGAGGAGAAGGGATACCTTTAATTACAAGAAGTTAGTCTTGTAGCGAGCTTGGCTTACTACTCCATATGGACCTGAGAGGGGCGAAAGTGAGGGAAAGAAGGTAATGCGCAAAAACGCACACAAACACTAACAAACTCAGATAAGCATACAAAAACTGGCAGACGCAGGAACGCACACGCGGCACACTCCCGGGAGTAAAGTTAAGGCAAACGTTCACAGAGTTTTGTTCAGACTGGAGTCACGGAGAAGTGACTGTAACGCCCTTGTGTAGTCTGCGTCACCACGGCAGTTGAGTGCCAGGGACCGACGGCGTCGCGAAGTTTCAGGGGCCCATCAGAACGCAGTCCCAAAGTTGCCCTCATGGTGAATAGTGGAGTACATCTTCAACGTCCTCACGAACACTGCGAGCGTGACATGGCGGGGAGGCAACTCTGGTGCTATATTGCGACGGGAAACTTTTAAATACACATCGTCGACGCTGTTTTACCGACTCTAATTGATCTCAGTCTACTCTAATCCACCTTAATCCATCTTTACCTTTTCATTAATCCCCCTCAATCCATCTTAATTCACCTGATTATCCCACCCTAATCGCGAATTAGTAATTATTACTGTATATCACTCATGAAATCATTAATTAAGTCACCGTATCTGCAATCACGTGCCACGTATTATTGATCAATTGACATGCGCCAGAATAATTCTCGTTTCCCCCTTTGGCAGGGTGCCGAGTTAGCGCGCCGGTAACACACTGGAATCCTGCTCTTGAGATCGGGCGCAAATAGCGCACGAATCGAAATGTGTTTTTTTTTTGCTACTGTTTACAGCGGCGTACATTTTGATGCCATTCATGTTCCCGCCGCCGCCGCCACCGACGACGACGGTCACTCGTCGCGTTTGATGAGCCGTATAAGGCTTTCAAGTTTCACCTTAGAAAAGCGACGCAAAAAACGTGCCGGGTTTGCAAAGACAGGCTTCGCGTATAAAAATCGTCTATATGTTCACTGAAAGTAACCGAGATAACTTATATGCATGAGCATTATGCAGATTATTTGCGTATATACACAGAGGACTCGCTAAGGCTTTTAAGGACAGCTTTGGCCGGCCCAGCGGGGCATGAAAAGGAGAAGGGTAGGAGTAGCACTTAGGGATGGAAAATGAGCGGCTTGGGTTAGGGCGCTAACTGGCGTCGAAGATGTCTAGGCTCAAGTTAAGGAATACAAGCGGAGTTGGGCTGAACATGCACTTAATGCAGGGAAGCGAAAGCCGATGAACCATCGAGGCAACAGAGTGACTTGTACATATAATGCGGAGAAGCGGACGCCGATGCACCATCGAGGCAAGAGAGTGACTTGTACATAATGCGGAGAAGCGAATGCCGATGCACATCGAGGCAACAGACTAACTTCGGAAATCGGGGGCGAGAAGCGAAACACGCCCGGCAACTTGACGGGAGAATGAGGTGGACAAATTTGGCGGCAGAGACTGGACTCGGACCTCGCAGAATAGGAGCATTTCGAAGTCAGTGGGGAAAGTCTTCATCCAGCATTGGACATAGAATGGGACGATTGATGATGGCGACGGTAACGGCGACGGCGATGATGGTGGTAATGATGACGATTATGATGATGATTATGATGGTGGTGGAGGTGGTGATGATAAATTGAGGATTGTCGGTTGCTGTGGCCTTCCTTTCTGTTAAAGCGTCTTTTAAAATCTGTTTGATGGAGGCGAAACGCAAAAAAATGCCCTTGTGTTCGAGATTTCGGCGCGCGTTAAAGCTCCCCAGGTGGTCAAAATTAATTCGGAGCCCTGCACTTTGCGGCGCGCCTCATCGACTATGAAGCTTCGGCGCGTTGAACCTCAAATCAATCAATCAATCATCAATCAATCAATCAATCAATCAATCAATCAATCAATCAATCAATCAATCAATATGTTAAAGCTTGCAACAACAGCTCCTCATCGTCAGCATTTCCTGCATCAAGACTCGAGGCAACGATCAGGCGATCAAACTTTTACACGCAACATCATCGACACCTGCAAAGCTTTATGCTGCGTTCATATGTGTCCTTACAACAACTTACCCGAATGAACGGGTATATTTACCGATTCTAAGAAGGATCTTCTATCCCTGATGTCAATCACGGCATACACTAACAGCTATCTTTTAGTAAAGTACATCTGTGAGATACTGACGATTTAGCTGAGATGCCAGAACAAGGCCTTCCATGCCTGAGGGATTTCTTTCAAGCAAGGCAGACGGGCGAACATTACTAAGCCCATGTACGTTTTTCTCGAAGAGTATGCACTCTAAAAAGTGTCCGCGATTGTTCTTCCCTGTTAATGCAGAAAGAAAAAAAAATCACTGCGATCAAAGCGGTAAAATAGGCCAATGCCGACACCCAGCATTTTGTCTGCGCTGTGATGTCGCGCAACATAAGCATGGCAATTTGAACTACGCGCTGTGGCAGCGCAGATAACATTTTTAAATCAAACCTTATTCCGGGCCTCTTTATTGGCCAAATTTATTCCCGCGGAGGCCGTGATTTGCAATTGAGGTGCAAAACAGATCAACGGACATTTTTTTATGGTGTGAAAACACCCAGAAGAGCTGGTACTGTGTATATTGAACGCTTGTGCAATAAATTTTAGACATTCTGTATAGTGTGTACATAGATGTAAATAAGTTTAATGCATTGCACTTTAAAGCTGTAGAAAAACACACACACACACACACACACACACACACACACACACACACACACACACACACACACACACACACACACACACACACACACACACACACACACATAATATATATATATATATATATATATATATATATATATATTTAATTTTCTTATTTTTCAAATTCTTTATCTTGATCTACTACATCCTCCCCTTTGCTTTCCGAGGACTGCCAATTCTTATTTCTGTCTTATTTTCAACGAGCCCCTCATTTGCTATTCTGATTCGCTATATATATATATATATATATATATATATATATATATATATATATATATATATATATATATATATATATTATATATTGCAGGAAAATATTTCTTGGACACCGGCAAGTCGTAGCAAAAAAAAGAAAGACACACGTCGAAAAAGAAAAGGTTTAACGTTTCGGCCGAGGGACGGCCTTCGTCAAATACTATATATATATATATATATTATGATAATATATTAGGATATATATATATATATATAGATATATATAATATATTATATATATATATATATACACCATATGCATACGTGCTATGGGCAAACAGTTGCTATATGTAGGCGTATAAGCTGTAAGTAAATGACGTATTGCTCACTCAGCGCACGTGGGATCTTTCAGTCGTCATATCTAATGTAATTTTTCTTACCTCGAAAGTTTTTAGGACAGCCGCTGCGCGTTTTCATTGCTATAGAAAGCCCTACGTACCCAACTCCACTCGTGTTTGAGTTGGAGGTAACCTGCCCAATAAATGTCGATTGACCTCCCTCTACAAGGAAGACATGGAACACTCGACAAATTATATGGGATGTGAATTTGTGGCCCTTGGTAGTTCCTTGAAATTCGCGAGCAAACCAACTTTCCGCTTTAGAGCTCGTTCAAACTCGGCATGGCACGTCGTTCATTCGACGAGAGAAGATTCCGAGCGTTATTTGAAACAACCGAGTGAGCGCATTTCTCTGTAAATTGATCTTGCGGGAAAATATGGCGAATCTCTATTGCACAGAGTGTACAGAGGAACATATTGCATACACAACCCTCTACGTCTCATATCGGCCGTTTGCTCGACACGTGTTTGTACCGCCTTCGTCTGAACGTCCCCTGCACGAAAAAAAATTCACCATCTTCCCGTGGGGGGACCCTGAGGAGAATGCGAAGTAGCAGTGTGGGTTGGATGGTGTGTAAGTAGAGTTGAAGTAGTGCGAGTAGAGTTGGTGTGTTCTGAAAGTAAGGAGACGTCGGGGTACGGTGAGGAGGAGAATGGAGGAGAGACGTGCATGCGCAGTGGAGTGGCGCGCAGCGCGTGTGCACACCTGGTTTATACGGCGGTGAGGAGGAGACTGGAGGAGAGACGCGCATGCGCAGTGGAGGTGTGGACGGCGCAATAACAACGGAGGGAACAGGCTCGACCATAAGCATCCTACGGGAAGATGGTGTAATTTTATTGGAGGGGGGGGGGGGTGTTAGAGATGGAGAGAGCATGAGAGAGAGAGAGAGGAGAGAGAGAGAGAGAGAGAGAGAGAGAGAGAGAGACGTTGTACGTGGTATGAGTTTGTCTTTATTTAGGCATTATCATCATCATGTTCAACGTAGGTGACGTCGAGCTGTGGTTGGCGTTCCGCTTTGACTATGACCGCCTTATGGTCTGTGAAATGTAAAGTCAAGGGCTGTTGTAGTGGATGAACCCTGAAGTTGCTGAAGATGAGGTCGATGCACGTTCCCCGGATGGTTGTGGGCTGCTTGTAATCACGGCCCGCCGAGACTCGCCGACGCACGCCGCCGCCGATGACGATGAAACGTCGAAGGCGCTTGAAGCGTGCTCGTCTCGTGCCGGCCCGGGAAGTCACCGGCAACACTGTCGCTCCAGGAGCCGTTAAAGGGTAAGACACCACCGGGCGTTCAGCAAGCCGAGCATGCGCAGTGGGTGTGTGGACGGCGCAACAACAACAAGGGAGGGACATAACCCCGACCATGAGATGCTTCGCATCTAAAAAATCCTATAGCACATGCAATTTCATGTTGTTTGTATAGTCGCTGTATAAGCCTTCTTCACCTATATTTATACTGTATGTTTGTAGCACTTTTACTTTGGAAGCCGCGATTTACTGTGACTGAAGTGCCATTGTGTTTTGTTTGTAGAATCTAAACTACCTTTTGGCTATTGGGTTCAACACTGTTTTTGCGTATTTTGCTGTGCAAAAAAAAGTAAATGAAGCTTCGATCCATCAATCAATCAATCCAATGACACTTCATGCCCTGCTGGTGATCATATAGGTGATCTCAGGTGGTGGTTACCTACATGATAACTCTAATCAGCTATACACACGAAACCACCGCACCTGCTGAACTGAATGAGGTTACTGAGCCGTACGTGTATACATGTTTCCGGTCGCTGTGACATTCCTGTACCTACAGGGCTATTTTCTCTGACTCCAAGGCTGCTTTACAAAGCTTCCGCGTAGCCCTGCGCTACGGTCCCCTCCACCAACAGGTGACAGATGAGAGAAAAATCTCACCAGGCCATCACATACGGCTATGACAATATTTCAGTGGCTTCCAGGTCACTGTGGAATCATCGGCAACGTCTTGGCGGATGAAGCTGCCCATACAGGCCATGACAGCGAACGCACTATCCTGCTTCCGTTTTGAGGGACCGATGCCGCGTAAGGCTTCGCTCCTTTGCTCGTAGAATCACCATGAAGCAATGGAACACACCGCACTTCTCGAATCCCCGTCTGTATATTAAAGTTCTTCTGCTGCAGCACCGTCTTCGGTATGGGCTGCCTCGAGCCCAGTCTACTTTACTTTGTAGACTCGTTGGGAGTGGCCTTCCCGAGAGCCTACTCCTTCCTCATCGGGATAGCCACCAGCGCCCAATGTGACGTCTGTGGGGCGGAAGAGACTACAGAACCTGTGCTGTGTCGCTGCCCCGAATACTCGTCGGAGAGGAGCGTGCTTTCCACCGCGATCAGGAGATTTTACAATCGACCACTTATAGTAGAGACTATCTTAGGTCATCGGTCTCCACCATCGAGTTCACAGAAGGCGACGAAAGCCCTTCTACGTCTCCTGAAGGAAACGAACGTGCATGAACGACTGTAGTGCTTAAAACGGGACTAAAGAGTGCGCCTTCACACTCCTATCCCTCTCCTTTATTCCCTGAACCCCACTCTCCCAGTGCAGGGTAGCAAACCGGGCTCTACACCTGGTTAACCTCCCGAACTTTCCGTCCTTTCTTTCTCCTCCCCCTACAACCAGCTATATATTCACCAACCAGCTATATATAGCGGGTTGTTGAGCAAGGAGCAAGGTAAGTGAGCAAGGATTGTTGTTGTATTACACTTGTATTACACTTGTTGTATTACACTTTTGTTGTATTACACTTCGGGGGTCGTAAAAACATGTGCACATATACAGTCATGGACAAATGAAACGCGATCACGAAAATATGAAGCAGAACGCACAAAGAGTGCGATTAGTTTCCGTGCAGATCATATTGACGCGTGGAGTAAAAAGTTGGGAAATGTGCCTTTCCGAATATACCAATGGCGCGCCACTATTGGACCTACACGAACAGTAGTTCTCAAAATTGTGTGTTCTTATTGTTCATGTTTCCGTGTTCGCATTTCATTTGTCTATGACTGCACTTGGACGGAGTGTTACATCACACAGGTGTATGAATGCGTTTAGATGTCGTGTAGCTGCGTTGTTTCTTTTTGAGTAGGCTTGGCCCATTTTGACTTTGCGAGTAAGCTTCACTGCGCAAAGGCGATGTCGGAAAGCCAGCTTACCTGACACCAAGCTTACACCAATCTACTGAAAGTTGGATTTACTCCTGGACAAAAATGCCTTGCTGAGAAGGCATTTCTCCTGTGACAATATACCCCATCTTATATAAGCACATGAAGCGCCGGAGGTGAACAGGTGGCCGAAGGGAGATAGTGTGCTGAAGTGAGAAGGAGGGGAGCGGCTTTTCTCTCCCTACAGATGCAAATAAAAAAAAAAAACTGGAGAGTTAGCCTATACAACAGCTATCCTGTAAAAAGAAGTAGACAACAATTCAGCGCTGCCACGTCAGACGCGGCCCTGAAAAAATAAAAAAGAAAACTCATCAGCGCCGCCACGTCCGCGCCATGCCATTCGTGTGCCGGTAGAATACAAGAGCACCACTCGGAATGCCTAGACAAATGGCCGTTCACCTCAGCCTCCTCTGGGCGCGGGAGTCCCCGTCCACCAATAGCAATGAATAAGTACGGCTGGTCGGGTTCTTCCCAGAAAGCACCATACGGTCCTCACACACGTCGTCGGTCTCCTGTGAGTGATGCCATAAAAAAAGGATTGGCCGGGAATTACACCGCAACAAGAATATTGATGTCGAGGTATACAGTGGGTCCCCGTACCCCCTGGCAACACGGGCAATGTGGCTGCGCACGAGCTGGCTTGTGAGCAATGCTCTTTCAACCACTGGAGTCTTGAGCTCGCTCCTTGCGAAGTGCCCGCCGCGATTCCGTTCCCGCGTGGGCACAAGCTCGGCACCTGGTGATGATGATGATGATTAGAGGCTCTACCTTTAAATCGGGACGTCGGTTATCAGCAACCGACTTGCCTCTCTTATTCCACTTATTTGTCCTACCCTTAATTAACCTAATCGATTTACCCTTCTATTTTTTAAGGGTTGAAAAAAACTGCGCATAAAGGACAAGGCAATAAGGAAGGGACAGGACGGGCAGGAAGGGACAGTAAACCTAGTTATGAGTCTGCGCCCGTACTGTCTCTTCCTTATTGCCTTGTCCTTTATGCGCAGTTTTTTCAACCCTTAAAATTATTCACCAACTAGCGCCATACGCTGTACTGAGCTCGAATTTACCTTCCCCCTATCTCCCCCTCATCCCCGGGGTTTGAAGTCCCATCGCTCCCTTCCCGCTTTTCCTGCGATTGCACACTTGTTTTTTCCTTGATTGATTGATTGATTGTAGGTTTTAACGCGCCGACGCAACGCAGGCGATGAGGCGCGCCGTACTGGAGGGCTCCGGATTAATTTTGACCACCTGGGGATCTTTAACGTGCGCCGAAATCTCGAACACACGGGCGTTTTTGCTCTTCGCCTCCATCAGAAAAGCGGCCGCCGCGGCCGGTAATCGAACCCGCGACCTCGTGCTCAGCAGCGCAACGCCTTAGCCACTGAGCCACCGCGGCGGGTACTTGTTTTTTCCTCCCCCGCGTTCTAAATTCTCATCCGTTTGATTACGTCCCCCTCTCTTCCCCACTATCTGTACGCAAGCAGCGCCATCTTCTGGTTCGCTCGGAACACTTCTATTGCTTTGAGCAAGTGCTAAAGGATCCCCGCTGTTTGGATTGAGTATCCTAGGGGTAGAATCGTCGGTTTTTGCGCGGATGATCTGGGTTTGAGCCCCAGGAGTGCAAAAATTTTTTCAAGGCCCTTGATGTTTTTTTTCACTCTAGGATGTTCCTTTAGCTCAGTTCTAGGCACTCTTTTTGTAAATAAGGGTTGTTTGGTATCTTTAAGCTCGATTTATAGAAGGGGTGGGGCGTGACAATTTACCTTCTGCATCGTGCCGGAAGTTCCTGACTTAGTATCTATCTCGGAACGTGGTGAAAGGACACTACCATTGCTAATTAGTAGGAGCTTGGGCGGAGCAATTGCCGGCATATCCAGCCAGGCTAACCCCGCCTGATCCTACACAACCACCACCCCCACCACCACCACCATCGGAACGGGATATCGCAGCACCCGTCCGTAGCTCGGCATAGAAGTGGAGAAGAAACAATCGTCAAGGGTCCGAAGAAGTGCAGTCGACTATCGAAAATTCCAAGTCGCTGAACTTGTATTTGCGGCTGATTGAAAAGGACGTTCCGGGCGCGGCCATTTTACACGCAATTCAACACAAGAAAGCGCTCGACGATTCGAAGCTAAAACCCATTACATCAGTTAATTAGAAGTCATTTTGAATGAACAACACCGAGGTGACCGTTATACCTCGATAAAATTCAAAACTTCTGGGCGCAAAAACACAGTCGAAAAACACGGAATCGAGGCAGCGCACAGTCGTAGGGCGGCAGGTCAGCTGAGACTCGCGCCAGCGTATAGATGGTATTCACTGAAAAGTTTAGCTGTCAATTTCTTCGTTTGGCAACACTGAAATGACCACGGACATGGCCGAAGCGCCACGGACATGGCGCGGCTTGTGCCACTTCGCCCGCACGCCGTAAAAAAAGAAAGAAAAACACCGGCGTGCGTCGTCTGCTCCGTTTCAACCAAAGTCTCAACGCTGGTGTCAACAGAGATGTTATTAGTCGCACTCACATTGGAGTCGAGGGATCACTTCGCGTTCGGTGGGGTTGAGTTTGGAACGTCGAACACGCATCATGTGCTTAACACGGACAAGTACCGCCATCCCGCGGAGCCCGACATAACCAGTGACGACGGCGCACTCGCATGGTTGCCTGCATGCGTGTCTCGCCAGTGAATTCAACCTATACGCCGCTCTCTCTTTTCGGGTCCTCGACCTCCTTTGTTGCGTACAGCTCCGTGTGAGCAGTTGGCGTGGTGGAGGCGTCAGGCTTCAGCTTCAGCGATTATTTATTTATTATTTATTTAGTACCCACAGCGCCTTGCGGAATTACAGTGGGGGGAGGGGATGCACAAAAAGGCACTCACAAGAAGTACTTATCAGCAAGCAAGAAAGCAAGTTATGAGAGAACGCATATATACATTTCAAAAAGCCGAAGACATGCCACGTAAAAATACTGCATTATTACAAAATTCTGAAAAAGGCACTCACAAGTACTTTACACAAGTGGGAATCGAAGGTTCAAATAACGACAAAGCAATGGAAAGGGCTTATAACATTTTAGCCCTCAGACACACCTACGTGAAAAGACAGTATTGGTACGATAATTGAAAAACACTGCGTTCGGCGAGGCTGCAAAAATGCAATTCATGTATTACAAGTCTGAACTATTAGGGCAACTAATGTCGTACGCTCGACCTGGGACGGAAGTCAACATTCTGAACAAGATCAAGAAGGGAGACGTGTCGCGTGCTAATAACAATGGTGTTATTGTTCTTTCTGTTTAATTGGGAGTTCGGTTAATTCGAAGTTTTCTGCGACTCCCGAGGACTTCGTATTAACGGGAGTTGACTGTACGGACACACGTACCAGCCCTCGATGATTCCCTACCTCAGGGTCTTCCCCGGGGCGCTCGAGTGTTCGGAGTGAAAGCACAAACCGGCTTTGCCGTCAGGAAGGGCGGGCGTGTGGTCGGGTGCAGGGCCGTACCCAGAAATTTTTTTCGGGGTGGGTTATGAATTTTGGGAAGGGGGGTTTTTCTGAAAACAACAGTAAGTATTGTTTTCGCGCTGCCTGGAAAAAATTCGGGAGGGGTTCGAACCCCCCAAAAACCCCCCCTCTGGGTACGGCCCTGGTCGGGTGGAACCAAGTTTTCCAAACAGCCGAACCCGACTCCACTCTCACCGCCACCGTGTAGCGTGTGCGTGGCCGCCCGGCAGGACAACGTGCACCACGTTGTGTGGGACTGTGAAGGATTCACGTGACAAACATCCGTACCAACAGGAGAGGGCTGCATCCGGCGAACGCGCGCTCAGTAGAGAATTCTGCTTTCACTGTAGATATAGAGGCTAGCTTCTAGACTGTATGCTATAGGGCTTTGCGTGTGAAGTTGCGTGCGGACCACGTAATACCCATCCCCATTTTCCAACGTGTTCACTGCGGCAGGTAATGTGCCACCCTATTTTAAGGACGATTGTCTTTCTTGGGCTGCTTAAAGGAGCCATGAAGAGAAAACACAAGTTTGGTTCATTCGAAAGATTGCCTCGTTAGAACCATAACGACACCACTTATAACGCAAACTTCGCTCAAATAAGCTACATAATTAGGAAAAAAGGAAATGACCATGCGACCCACCAGCTCATTTTCCGCAACAGAGCCTGTGATGTCACTTGGGAATGCTCTGCGATTGGCGGAGGCCGGCAAAAGCAAACGCATGTTAGGCAGGGCTTACAGTTTGCATAGCGAGGTAAATGCCCGTGAAACATACTGCACATTCTTTTTATGACAAAGAACGGTGGAGTAAACGGTTGAAGTTCCGAACGAACACGCAAGCGTGTGCGCCAATGCGTACGAAACTACCGCCTGGCCGAGCTCGACATCTCGCCGTCGCGCAGACGAATTTTCGGGTTCGAGGCGCTCTGACCTTGGGGGAAAAAATGCCGTAAACACCGTGCATTGACGCTCGTATCTTTCTGGTCGTCAAAGCAGAGAGCTCGCGCGAACGGCTTTCCACACACGACACCGGCCAACTGGCATAAGCGATACTGCTACTGAAGTTGAACTATTATTAACCGTAATAAAAATACGGCACATACGTACCAGTCTGTATTCGTCCGTCGCGACGGGGCTGACGAGGCAGCGGTGCCGACGGCAGGGCGTTCGTCTGTTGTGGCTATCGCGGAATGGTCGCTTTCCCGTCCACCGCGTATCCCACAACTCTTGCCGCTCGTGCACTTAGAAGCATTGAGCGTTCAAGTGGTGTGAGGTTGTTAAATGCAAGCCCTAGGTCCTCGGCGAGATTTTTTGTTCTCCGGATCAGGCGATTCCATGACTAGGGCGGCGGGTGCACTAGGTTTTACAAGTATTTTTAAAATGGCCGCCGTCTCGGTCGACTCCCGCGTGTGGGTGCTATACGGAGTCGACATACTAAGTATCTGTTTCATGGACCGGCCCCTGTGACGCCATTGCTCACGTCACCAAATGTGCAATTTTAGCGGGATATTTAAAATTTTGGCTTAAATTGCCTTATTTCTCAGTGAATAAAGCATCATTTGCTTCCGGGAAAGCGCTTGGGGTACTATGAAACACCTAATCTTTCGAATAAAACAAACTTTTGTTTTCTCTTCATGGCTCCTTTAAAGGCGAAACTTTAGTCCTGTCTGTCTGTCTGTCTGTCTGTCCTTCCTTCAGTCAATCTGTTTGTACCCCTCGGCCGCCCGGACACAAGTGCTAACAAAATTGCTTTACGAGGCGCTTATATAGGCAAAGCCTTTCCGAACTACTAAATTTGGTAGCTTACATATATAATAGTCAACATTGCTCGGAAAAAAAAGCAAACGTTAGGCGTATTTGGGCTAAACTTAACCTATCTTATATGAGCAGTGTTCCTTCCATTAAACAAAATAGACGTGAAGCGATTCTCGCAGTCGGATAAAAAAAAAACGCGTTAAGAACAGTGTTTTGACAAAACAAAATACAAAAAAACTCAATCTTGAGCCTAGGTGTCGTGGCGGCACCGACACCGAACCAAACAGTAAAAATAATAATAAAAAAACCTCCCAACATAAGGTTCCCCAGCAGTCCGACGAGAGAAAATTGAATTGATCTAAACAAATCTCCACCGTGTTTATTGTGGGTGTGGGGGGGGGGGGGGGGGACGAGAAGAGAGGCATTTACATGGCCAAGGTGGCAAAAGGCTATCGTCTTCCGACAGAATTTGCAGCGACGCCGTCAGACACGCTGACATACTTTAATTAAGCTTACAGCAACTCAACTTCGTATCTTCTTGTCACGCTTTCAGCTGAGGCCATTCGGCGCGGTACGGAAGGACAGCCTAAAAAGGAGCGCTGCGAATACGATTGAGTATTCAACTACGAATGGTACTCACAATGAGACGATTCCCCGCATTGATCTCAGTAGCAAATTAGTTTCACCTCACTGTTGCCAAAGCACCGCCAATGCCCACTTTCGAAACAGCAAAGCTCGGAGTAGCCAGCCCTCCTCTCTTCGAAGATAACAGCCCCATTAAATCAATACTTCTCTCTCTGGAGGGCACTAATCAAATGTGCCTTGGCTCGTTGGACCCAATCGATTGACAAGCTCTATTGGAATTTCGTCCGTTTCTGCGACCGTGTTCTCGGATACATTTACCTTTGCGTTTTTTCCCGGCCAAGGTTCCTATACTACACTTTTCATATGGAGTTCTTTTTTTCTTTGGCGCCGGCGCTCTAGAATGTCTTGGCGTTGACGTTCCGTAACCGGGTTCGCACTTAGTTGCTACGAATTTTTTGCTTACAGATTTCTTTTCACGCGCGCTGTTAACGTTCGTATGCCTGACAGCCATCGTTCAACCTCATGTTTGGTTTTCCCTTTTACTAGTTTTTGAAGTTCAAGTTTCGCTTCCCTTTGACAGCTCATCCTTAGCTGTACCTTTTCTTCATCGCGAAAACAGCCGCGGAAAAAAAGACGTTGACCAAGCACGAAATGCACAGGACGACGCGCTACTACCAACTGGGAACACTTAAGAAACAGGAACATATAGTACAACCAACCCCGATAATCCAACTGATTAGCAGTCACACAAAAATTATCAATAACGCACAAAAAAAATATACATAAAAATACAACCTATCAGGTAAAGTGGACCATTACCGCGCGTCTCATCCCAGAAATGCCAACTTTGGCAGGGAAACGATCAAGGGAAACAATAGAGAGTTTTAGCAGTCCGTCCGTTCCGTCGCGTACGTTGCTACCGGGTTAGCCGGGACCCGTCTGCGCCTTCGCGCACGGAAGGGCGAGGAGGAAGGGCGAGGGGGCACGGACATGGTGAAGGCAGGCCCGCGGAACTAATCCCTCTACCGCGACGAATGCCCAAGTGCCCAGACGGGTCCCGGTCAACCCGGTAGCAACGTACGCGACGGAATGGACGGACTGCTAAAACTCTCTAATAACACACACGCACACACATACACGCGCGCGAACGCACGCACGCACACACACTCACACCAATCCACGCACGCACACGCACACGCACACGCGCACTCACACACAGGTTAGAAGCGATTGCCTTTGTCAACGCGAAAATTGACCTCTTTCCCACCCGCCTCAAAGCGCCGACCAATTATGATTCCCAGCGTGTCCACACCACCCGCACCGTGCTGCTTCGAAGGCAGCAGCACCGGTTTACGATCTTGAAACCGTGATTTGGCGCCACCGCGCGAGGGGGAGAAGGCGGCGGTATGAGACGCGGAGGGGACGGCGTCCTTTCGGTCGTATACGTGGTGATCTCCCGAGAGAAGACCCCCTCCCGGGCCACGGCGTCCACCTAAAAATGTACGGTACGGCGGATTATTATACGCTTGTCGGGATGCCTTGCGCTCTAACTAATGTGTACGGGGTCGACTCCAACTTCCTCGTTGGCCTTTCTAGGAGGACGGAACCCGTGCGTCTAAGTTCGACGACGTTGCCAACGCGGGTTGCCAATCTGTCCCCCGTTATTAATTGCTCGCAGCACGGGGCAAACAGTGCGTGGAAGCAGGGACTGGTGGCGAGATTAAAAACACCCGGAGGACACCAAGGCACTTCTCACGGATTGTGAATGCGAAATCATTAATTTCCAGTTGAACGCTGTTTAGTGTTTCTTGCAGCCTTAAGGCGCAAGCCATAGGTGTCTCATCAGACGCGGAAAGTTACCGTAGTCGTCGTCGCGGGCGCGACAACACGAATGGTACAAAGCAAATAAATTAGGAAAATAAGTTGGGTTCGTGTGGGATTGGGTTGGATAGCTATCCCACACGCCGTCCGCTCAATGATTAGTGCCAATCGGCGCTTGCAATGAAAATAATTAAAATTGTTTATAGTGGTATCGAGTACGCCGAAGCATTAAGCTGTAATTGCGGTGCTTTCCACGTTCATTACAACACGTTATTTGTTTTATCAAGTGCCTGAACGGGGAGTTTAGATTTAGTTTCCTCACTGACTCACGACCCGGGCTTACAGACAATGAGTTCGATATATGGTTTTCCGTCCTATTGCACTGGAGGAAGTTAAAGGTGCCATCTCTACGCTAAAGACAAGACCGCTGGGTCAGATTGCCTGAGGGGCGAGTTCTACCAGAAGTGTTTCGGAGTTTCGGAGCTGCACTGCGCCCTTATTGTTGCTAAGAGTACACGACGAAGTGGACTATAGCGCATTGCGCTGTGCTTCCGCAGACAAAGCGTACGTGGTCTGTCATGGTCGCCTTGTAAAGACGTCGTCCACCATTAACCATGGTTCATTGGTCTTGTTCTGCCGCAACGTGACATAACTGGTGAGGGTCGCGCCGTCGTCCTCATCGTCGCCCTGCAGCTTCGCCACCGTCTCGGCTCTAGACGCAATCACTACAAGCCGCTTGGATCACGTCGGCCCGCCCCAGCCCTTGTCCCTAACCTATTCCCCAGCTTTGTGTCCCGAGCTTATGACCCACCGATGTCAACATTTCCCTAGCCCCACTTCCCAGCCTTCTGTCCGCAGCTTATGACCCACCGATGTCAACAATTCCCTAGCCCCATTCCCTAGCCTCGTGTCCCAATACTAACAGGGCTGACCTCTTCATTTTTTATTAAAGGTGTTTTCTCTCTATAACCAGTCGTGATCGTCCCAGACCAGCCGTCGCCTGACAATACGACGATGTCGTTTCCTTTGCCCAGTTCTCTGGCGCGTCTCCAAGGGTCTTCTACGTTTCCTCCTTCTTCAGGCGTACACTGCTGCTCCGGGACCAGTGTTCACCCTCCCTCATCAACGTCATTCGTGTCAGATGAACGTTCTCTTCCTTCTTCGATTGTCGCTGAATGATGGGTCACATCACTCACAGTCACCGCACTTTTGTATTTGTCGCGGACTCGAGCGGGACAGTCGTCCTCGACCCGGCGGCTGCGTTACGAGAAGGAATGAACGACTGCGCGCTGCGACGTACTTGTCGCTAGGACTAAACGGCGAAGTGGACAATGGTTCATAGAGCTGTGTTTTCCCTCTGCGGACGCAGACGAAGCAGTGGGTGACACGTGGGCTTGTTCTGTCGGTCAAGGCTGCCTTGCAAATACATTGTAAATACATTATTCGTCTTGCTTGCTCACAATTGTTCTACTGTCACGTAACAGTATTCAGGGCCGCATGATTTCAGCATTTTGCCGCCAACCTTTTGCTCGGGACGCAGTGTTAATTCCCGAAACTGTAGGTGAACACAAGCTGAGATCTGTAAAGGACTATCGTCCAATCTCCTTTGGCAATATGCTGATTGTAAAACTCTAGCAAAAATTTTGTCGTGGCGCTTCTTAACTTCTAATCACTATGCATGGTGTTTGTGTTTTCCCTTTCTGTCTTCGTCTTTTATGCGCTGTTTTCACCATGCATTCACCAACTTGCCCAGTTCGGCGCTTTCGTAAGTGTTCTAATCACTAGTTTAGTAGGGTCTCACCACATTTGCGGTATTCATGGCAAAAGCGTTCAAATATACACATTGCTCGTTCCATATTAAAGTGCGTGTACAATTCTGCTGACCAGGTGGCCTTTATCAAAGTCGACCTTGCGAATGCATTTTATCGGGCTTGTCATAGTTTTTAAGCGTAGCTTCAAATGTCATAGTTTTTTTTTAAAATAAGGCCAGCGCTTGTACTGTCTTTTTCCTTTCTTTCATCCGTGTCCCTGCCCTGTTTTTTTTTTTTTTTTTAAAGGTTCAACGTGGCAGAATTCTCGTCACACGCCGCAAATTACCTTGAAAATACGCCGATAACGCACGGTGGCATCCGAACGTACGAACGTAGATTGACACCGGCCACGACCACAACTGTGACGTCATAACATCTGTAACGTCACACAGGTGCCTTCGTCTCAGCACATGGCTCCTGCGGCCATGCACATTGGTGGCCATGCCGCCAATGTGTAAACGCTTTTGAAGCCGTGCTGAACTGATGTTTGGGATTGCCCTTTCCCAGTTATCTGTGCAATGGTAGCGCCTTAAAAAGGAACAAGCAAATAAAAATAAATAAGTGTTGCTCGGTCAAGCGGCCGTAACCTATAAGCGGTTGTTTCTCGAACGTTCACATGTTAAAATGTTTTGTGACAATTGTTGTCAAGAAGATTCGCCTTAAATACAGAATTTGCGTCTTACTTTTAACCAAAACAGAGAACTACTTGAGCAAGACACGCTTTCCTGTTTAGGTAATTGCTTCCTAAAAAAAAAAAAAAAAAAAGTCAGACCACTCAATCACTGCACCCGACAGGCTAGCAAGCTCACATTCCGTCCATAATAGTGAAATCTCGGTCTTTAAGATGACCTTAAGGACCCTTAGGGTCCTTAAGCACACGACGAAAGGGCACGCGACAGAAGAGCACCGACATAACAGCACGGCGTCAAAAGGGCACCCGACAAAACAGCACGCGACAAAACAGCACGGCGTCAAAAGCGCACGCGACGGAACAGCACGTTGACAAAACAGCACAGCGTCAAAACAGCACAGCGACAGAACGGCACGATTTTATGGAACGCCTAAATGGGCAAATATTTTGATTTTAACGTGGATAAAAACACTTTAGTGGGCGCAAACTGCTCTCTCTGAGGTTCTCTTCACGTTTCGTTACTCTTTCTCGGGAAAAATACTACGGCTTTAATTATTACAGCATGTGGGATATCCAAAATGAAAGAAGCAAAAGCCAGGGACGACATTTGGTAAAACTTTTGTTCCTTTTTAGGTAGCCCTACAATTTTTATGATAATAATAATAATAATATTAATAATAATAATAATAAGAAGAAGAATAATTTTATTGCGATACTATTGTTCCTAATTGCTTCGTCACTTCTGTACTTCATCTGTACAGCACTCTGAAGCCTGTGTTTCCGGTGTTCCCGCGCCTTAAGATGGAGGGAAAGCCAGGGATGCCTTATCAGTGAACTTTGATCGCCCCCGCCGCGAGCTCGACATGTAGGTGGCGACAGCGTCGCGCTGCTAGTGTGGATGCTCCGCTGAGCGGGCCCGTAAGAATGCACACTATGGGCGCGCTTCGTGCCTTTTTCTTGCCGTATGTGCGCACGACAGGTGCAAACAAGAGTGGTATGCTGTGGTTCGGTTACTCAACGTTCAATGTATAGCATGGAAGCGGCAGTCAGTTTTAATTATTACGCCAAAAAACGCGACGACCCATCGGGAATCTCAGAATGGCCGTAATTGTGACAATAAACTTGTACGCTGTGGCTCGTAGCAAGCTCGATCTTTCCAGACTATGGCTTTGAGCCTTCAATAAAAGCATAAATAGAAACAAATCAGGAAGCCTCGATCTCTGAAATTCAGTTTACAACGGCAATCTCAATCGCTTTCACTGGTAGCATGACGCATTCTTGCATTTGTGGGATGCTCTGAAATGGTAACACTACTTAACTGCCCCGAAATTCCTTCTAAGAGCTTTCGATATTTTTTGTGTGTTCAAAAGGCAACATAAAATTACTGAATTTTGATCAGCTCAGAGACATAAATGTAACCGCTCTAACGGGTCTTTTAAATGAAATTTTAGCGACTCTGAAGGAAGGTTTCATGAATAACGGTTTCGGATCACCTATTTACGGCTTTCGTCGCAAGTGAACTTGCGAATTGAATTGTCAACGCACGCAGTACAATCAACATCTCATGTTTAGCTAGGTTTTCGCAAAGTGACAAGCAGGCTTACAGTGTGCAAACCAAGCTTCTGGGACCTCACAGTGAGCACAAATTTTCTGTGACGGCTGCTCTGTTGAAGATTTGCGTTCTTTTAGAATCTAACAGGTGCCTGCAACAGCGAGATGTGTTTGCATTCTTGCGTATAAGGTCGCTTACGAACCCTAAAGACGGCAATAAATGAAGTTGCGCTGTTGCAGATGTAGTAAAACATTTCCTTTTTATTTATCGTTGCAAATCAGCGTAACGGGTTCCCGGTAACTACTTTGTTTTGTAAACGGAATATCGCCTTTGTCTTGGCATTTAATTCTTGAGGATTGGTAAAAAATTAAATTCTGCGCATTTCATTTTTTTCGGGAAGGGGGAGGGGGGGGGGGGTCCTGCCAACGTTGCAAGAGCAGCGAGAAGATAACGCATGTAACGCGCGCGAAAAGCCAAACTATGGTTATCAGTATTATTTACAATCGAAACTACACTAGGCGTCGTGTTCTGTAGCGGTGAAAAAGCAGTACACGTATTTTCCAAAATGTATAACCCCCCTTTGGTCCGAGATTGTCCAGAAATTGTGGGGATGCCTTTTTCAAAATTGTATTGAAAGCAAGCATTGTGGGAAAAAAAAAAAAACCAGAGAGTCATGGCACACACCCCACACACATGTGGGCAACAACGTGCATTATATATTACGCGTTTTCTCCTCTTTCTTTAAACTTAGGTCTACCTTAAGAGGTTAAGACGTGACCAAATTAGGCATTTGGTTATGCTGAGTGAGACACGTTTCTGGACAAGGTGATTCATGCCGGATTTGAAAATGATATATATGAAAATGACACACAAAATGCCACATGACTGACGGAAACTCACAACTGCTTAATTTTACCGAAACATTCCCCCTAAATACTCTTGCGCATCCATAGAAACGTATTTTAAATAATACGTAAAATTAGCAACTCGATACAGTTGAATAAGTGTTTATTCCTCCTCCTGAGTATAACCAACGACGGTCCAAAAATGGGGGTGTAGGCCCGTTCGTCACATGGCGTTTCGTCATAGGCCGGTTCGTAATAGGTTGTTTGGTCACATAGGATCATTCGTCATAGGCCAGTTTGTCACTTAGGAAAGTTCGTCACAGGAACGCAAAAGCAAAATTTCTGGCATTTTTTAGAGTAACTAGTGATGAGGCATGACAATAACTACTTTACACACCTTTTCGCCGTACCGGTCCTCTTAGCGGCCGCCACGGCGATCCTAAACTGGCAGTAAGGCACGCCCCAAAAAATGTTTGGCTTTCAGGGAACCTGTGCACGAATTATCCTGGTCCTGCAGTCCATACCGCTCCCACCCGTCCCCCTTGCCTTTCACATGAATGTCACGGTAGCAGGCGCACGCTCGCGTGACTAATTTGCAGTGGCCGTAGCACTCCTTTTTCTTCACTTTTTTTTTCATTTTCGTTGCTCCCTCACTGGTAGCCAAGTGCTCATAGCGTGGTCATTTTTGCCCCTTTCCTTGGAAAGCCTTTTTGTGTGCACATAAGAACTCAGTCGAACTGTCCGAAAGGAGGATATAAAAACGTGCATATCCGCTCCCCAAGCAGCTAGCTGAGGGGCGCTCTTTTGTTTATTTTGCCCGAGAGCTACAACCCGGAATGGCGGACCGGCGCCCCGCGCATGCGCAGATGGCTACGGGGGGAAGGTACATCAAATAATTAGTTGCACCACTTGTGTTGAACCACTAAAGTGACACGAAATGGCTCATGTGAAATTTCCAAGAACGAGGAGGTCGGTGCTACCACTTTCCCTATTACGGGACCACTTAGAACCAGACAGACGCCTGGCCCGCCTTCCAAGAACTTTGTTGGGCTTCGTCCCTGTCTCACTTTTCTGTCTTCGATTGTTCAACTCGTATCTATAATCTTGTCCGAACACGTCACCCTACTTTCCCACTCTGGCTTGCATTCTTTGTTGAGCTTTGCTAGATGTACCACCCAAAGTAAAAAAAAAAATCTAACTAAACCTGTGCCTCGCTTCTCTCTTTCGAGTCGAAAACAAAAACACGTGGACATTCATTTTGTGCACCTGTGGCGAACTTTCCTAAGTGACAAACTGGCCTATGACGAATGATCCTATGTGACCAAACGGCCTATTACGAACCGGCCTATGACGAATGATCCTATGTAACCAAACGGCCTATTACGAACCGGCCTATGACGAAACGCCATGTGACGAACGGGCCGTATCCCCAAAAATGGTATTTATTTTAGAAAAGGTACGGGAAGGACACGATCACACAGACGCTTGCGGGTGTAAAATACGTGTCCGGTAATGTATGGGCGATAGCGCACGGGTCGTGTGCACTGTAAATGTTTTTGTTTGTTTCTTCTTTCTATAAGGACACAGCGCAATTTTACAAGGGTGTGGAATTTGCACGCGTATGCACAGTTCTTGTCGCTTCTTACCTGTTTCGCGTACTAAACTTTTATCCTTTAAATAATCGCCACGCCACCTTCAAAAAGCACCCTTCGACGTTCCCGAAACGGCAGACGACTGCACTCAACAATAAGGAAAGTGCAATGTGTGGAAGCAATGTTTATAACACGTTTCGCACTCAAGCGGTGACCACAACGAAGATGTTTCGTGGAATTAAACCAGCGCATAAACCCGCAACGGCCGCTGATTATTGCGTTTCTAGAGGAAACGAGCACGCAGAGGTTACTATGTCATTGCTTACTGCCAAACGAGCACACATATTGGTTGTTTTGTCGTGTGCAGCACGCGCCTTGCGCCGCACGCAACGTGAAAAAGCAGACGACGCGAGAGTAGTAGTAGTAGGTGGTTCGATGGAAAAGGAAAAGAAATGGACTGGGGATATTATTGAGCCCAGCTGGGGGCTCACCGGCATACAACCCAGTCCGGGGGGTAGGGAATATAGAAGGGGATGAATAGGATAGGGTAGAGAAAAAGGAGATAGGTAAAGAGAAAAGTTGAGGCGCCGCGAGGAAAAGAAGCGTTGCGCGCCGTCCACACTAGGAGCGGTTCGTACCGCCGCCGCCAGGGGCCGACTGTGTTCGCGCTCGGGGCGAATAGCAGGGGAGCAACTCATTGTACGTCTCCGCGTGCGCATTGTACGCTCTGCGTTCCACAGCAGCCACTGCCCCTTTGTTCGTCTTGGCGGCAACAAAAGCCGACCCAACCCTCGTTTTCGCTGAGGAGAGGGAGGAGGTCGAGGGGAAACGAGAGGGGGCAGTTGCTAACATGCGCATTGAGTGGAGGGATTTTGAACACGAGCCAGTTTATTTTGAGAGCGGGACTTGGAAACAGGCAAAACGCGTTCGGGTTGTTCCGTGGTCCACCCGTTCTTGCATCAATCGTTGCATCAATCGTTGGCTTTTCATTGTACCATGACAAGTGACAGTCTTTGATTCTCGCAATTTCTGGGAAAGTAAAGCCGTCAGAAAGATGCACACGAACATGTTTATGTATTTTAGCGAATGAACTGCATATGTTTCTGCACAAATGCGGTTCCCAACAACAGAGTTTGTTGTTTATGGTGGGTGGCCTGTTTTTATGAGCTCACCTGCTGCCTTCAGCAATTGTTAGGCTCCCGCAACACGCCGGCAAATTGAACAAAGCATGTTAGCCAGCAGTCTTCTAAGCCTTGCAGCAAGATAATAGGCGTCATAGATAATAGCTATATGTCATATTTTCGGGGAAAATCAAAAGTATCGAAGCTGCAAGCTGCAAAAGTATCAAGGTCCAAAACCTTAGTGCCGCTTCGCTTGATTCTAACTGCAGATATCGAAGCATTTCAGATGAAGAGCACAGTATCGCAGCTTAGGTAACGCAATAAACCATTCATCGGGTAAAGTTCGTTTTTTTAAATAGCGAGAAATCGGCGAGCGTGATCGCTAGTACAGCTTTATGTTGTCTGATATTCAGTGGTGCCGGCCCACTCCCATTTTCGATACATCATGTAACCTAAATAATATTGTGCCTGTAAAAGCGCTCACTGCACAGCCTGAATCGTGATACTCGCTTCTCAAGCGTTAATAAACGAAAGGATACCAGCAATGGAAGCACGGGAGAACATACTCGTACGACGACAAATTCGCATGCAGCATTTATTTCAAATAATTTCAGCCTTAGCAAATATATTATGTACGGACCGATGCAAATACATTGTGCACAAATACAAACATGTAAAGACAAATAAACTGACCCCCTCCCTGCTTCCCTTATACAGGCGCTCATGCATAGGTGAAGTAGTGGTGGGACATTTTTTTCCTACTTTGAAGTTGGGACATGTTTTCCGGCACCATTTGTTCCGGGACTATCAGTTCCGGGGCCAGTAGCTCCGGGACCATTTGTGCCGGGACCATATCGCCCGCACATCGTGTGTATGGTCTTCTGCTTAGCAGTTACACAGGAAAAAAAACAAACACGCCTCAAGTTTAACGTACACTGCGATGACGTACACTGCAAACACCCCACGAGATTAGCGTTGCACATCCTATAGCAGTTTTTTTCGCAATAAGGCGGGTGTTCGCGAACCACTTCCGTGCGGCCGGAGCCATGCACAGCGGATTGCGTATAACGCGGCTCTTTTTACGCCGCACCAGGCACCCTGAAACAAATTTAACGTTCTCTCGCATTTAGCAACATATGCCTGCGTTTATCTTTAATAAAGTAATTGTTTCTAGTAGAGCTACGGGCTTTTGGGCCTCTATTGATGCTGGCGCGCATGTTGGTATGAAGGCCGGATCACAGTCTGGTACGCCATGATGATTAAGATGATGATTATGATGATGATGATTAGAAGCCCTCCATCTGTATCGGGACGTCCGTTGCCACCAACCAACTTGCCTGTCTTACTCTACTCATTAAACCTACCCTTTATTACCCTAACGGGTTAGCCCTCCGCCTACCGGTTTTAAACTCGCTTCTCCTATTGCCGTTTTCCGCAGCGCCACCTGTAGGGGCTGGAAAGAGCGGATAGCGTTGAGCCGCTGAGCCAAAGAAAGCGAGTTAGATGCCCGCAATGGTGGTTGCATTTCAAATGAAGGAGAAGAGCGAACACGCCGGAGTGTCGCCGTTTAAATGCACGCGAAGAAGTGTGAAGTCCTTCACTGCGGAGCATCCCATATTCCAAATTTAGCGTTCTGGTTGTGAAGCCTAAAAAAGCTGAGAGAAATGAAAGCTTTTGTGTGCTTCTTTTATTGAGTCCGCACTGCGAATACAAAAAAAAACGGCATCAAGGCAAGAAAAGACCTTAACCCGGTACCGAGGCATGCTTTGCAGCGGCCGTGATCTTTCGGCTCCCACAAGAAGATCTTCTCTTGCTGCTGTTTTCTTTTTCTGCTGTTTTATCGAAAGTGTAAAAAAAGAACAAGTGCCAGTTGAAATAGGCATGCCTCAGGTTATCATGAGCCGCTGCAACCCAAATCACCTGGAATATGATGGAAGCGAAAAGCCGAAGTGTAATCCTTAAGCGCTACTATTCTGACGGATAATTTGCTTCTTACTGAAGTCCTACACCACTTAATTCTAATTTATACATGGGGGTTTAATTTGTTTAACAGCACAGAGGAGCTCTTAGTGGGTAAGAAATATTTCCGCAACAATATTGCGCGTCAAAGCAGCGTCCGCGAATATGAGCTACTGTGGATCGTGGCTCATTGGTGACCCGGCAGCTCACATTCTTCACTTTAGTGAAAAAGACCGTCACTATACATCGAAGTTTTCAAAAGAATGGCGTCAATGAGCAAATGAATAATTCAAACAACATTTATAAGAAAAGTAATTAAATAATAGAGGATCCAGGAACAATCCTCAGTAAATTAACACAGAAAAAAGTGTTCACGAAATATGCAGATTCATGGCTCTGCGTTAATCTTACCACGAAAAGGGCACAGATGCCGTCTTCATAAAAATAGATCCCTGAATTCATGACCAAAAACCAATCAATACAACGGGATCGAGGAACCACCTTTAATAGGCAATTACTGGAGTAGTCGTTTCATAGAAATAATTGCACATATAACCATGCGTGAAAAAGAAAGTAATACGAACAAGTAAAATCTGTAATTGATATCAACGGCTCACTATGTTGTGTTGCTTCAGCCTATCACAGGCACACCTAAATCTCTTCCTGTACCGAAATCGCCCTCCACTGGAATATGCGGGTGCCTAAATGTCCATGTACTGATATGTTCCTGCACAGATAAGTCTTGTAAAAATAAGTTCAAATGAATGTGCTTTTCTATTCCTTACTTGCCGCAGAATTTGGATTCCGTTCCGGCGAGTGCACTATGCCATACTACCTAGCAACGCCACCGCACCCAACTTTTACAGTGCTCATCTCTTGCAGTGTGCTGTTTTGTCGCGTGCTGTTTCGTCGCCGTGCTGTTTTGTCGCCGTGCTCTTCTGTCGCGTGCTGTTTTGACGCCGTGCTGTTTTGGCGCCGTGCCCTTCTGTCGTGTGCGGTTTTGTCGCTGTGCGCTCTTGTCGCTGTGCTGTTTTGACGCGTGCTGTTTTGACGCGTGCCCTTTTGACGCCGCGCTGTTATGTCGGTGCTATTCTGTCGCGTGCCGTTTCGTCGCGTGCTGTTCTGTCGGTATACCCTGCCCTGTTTTTTTTTTTTTTTTTTTTAAGGTTCAACGTGGCAGAATTCTCGTCACACGCCGCAAATTACCTTGAAAATACGCCGATAACGCACGGTGGCAACCGAACGTACGAACGTAGATTGACACCGGCCACGACCACAACTGTGACGTCATAACATCTGTAACGTCACACAGGTGCCTTCGTAACTAGGTATCTCAGCACATGGCTCCTGCGGCCATGCACATTGGTGGCCATGCCGCCAATGTGTAAACGCTTTTGAAGCCGTGCTGAACTGATGTTTGGGATTGCCCTTTCCCAGTTATCTGTGCAATGGTAGCGCCTTAAAAAGGAACAAGCAAATAAAAATAAATAAGTGTTGCTCGGTCAAGCGGCCGTAACGTATAAGCGGTTGTTTCTCGAACGTTCACATGTTAAAATGTTTTGTGACAATTGTTGTCAAGAAGATTCGCCTTAAATACAGAGTTTGCGTCTTACTTTTAACCAAAACAGAGAACTACTTGAGCAAGACACGCTTTCCTGTTTAGGTAATTGCTTCCTAAAATGAAAAAAAAAAAAAGTCAGACCACTCAATCACTGCACCCGACAGGCTAGCAAGCTCACATTCCGTCCATAATAGTGAAATCTCGGTCTTTAAGATGACCTTAAGGACCCTTAGGGTTTATAACCGGGCATGCGTTGGTCAATGAAAGCACAGTTTAGCTGCTGGTAAGGCTGCAACTGGACGATGTAGGTAGGTTGGCTAAACCTTTATATAACGCCTATTTTGCAGCCAAATTTGTGCCTGGCAAATTGGCACTATTCTGCGCTAGTATTGAACGAAATCAGGAGTACGGATTCCAATTCCGTGGGTCATTTCATGCCTTTTTGTTCTTCGTACCCGGAGAGCACCTAATTTTTTTTTCGTGTAGGGGTGATTTTAAACAGCGGGTGTCAAGTATTCGTGTTATACTAGTCACCTCTCCCCCCCCCCTCCCAAATGGTGGCACGAGCAGTGAACAAGACGCTATGGCAAATGCAATGCTGTTTTGTATACTGCTGCCGTTGACACGGTAGCCAGGAAAATGGCACACATTTTGAAAAAGACAAGACAGTTTTTTCTGGGTTTCCTGGGCGCGAAAAATTTGGTTTGTCTGCCTGTTCGTAAGCTACTAGCAGTCCGCCAAAAAAACTGATTTTGTATCTGTTTGTTTCGCTGCAAATGAACTACTACCAAGGCGCATACATGTCAACACTATTCACCGCAAAAAAAAAAAAACGAAAGAAAAGAGGCATAATTGAGTCGAAATTTCTTACCGAAAATACAGCGTTCGTTTGTTTAAGAATATTTTATTTTGTTCGTAATCTCACGCGAGCATCATGCCGTAAGCTTCTGTTGCTTTGTGTAGCGGTTCACTCGGCCTCCACGGCGGGTAACTGCCCACCATCCGGGTAATCCAGAACCCCAACAGGTTCATCAAACCCGCCCCGGGCGATCTGCAACTTAGCGATGGGCCAGCCCCGTCTCACATTCCCAGGCAACCTGTGGCTGCTCGGAGGAGGACCCCGGCCGGCCGGCCGGCGGCGAGAGACCGGGTGGGGTTCAAAGCCCCGAGAGAGAAGCCACGGCCGCGCGACCCCGAGCGCGGCACCTGCTCTCCGCGCCAGCGGCGCCTCACCGCGGCTCAGAAGCACCTCCCGTCGCCGCGCCGCAGAAGAGGAGCGTCTTCCGCGCGCGCGCGCTTTTCGCCGAGTGTCTCCCGGTCTCCTCGCAAGCCGCCGCGCGCGCCTAGCGGACGCAGTGCAACATCTCCCGCCGGGCGCTCCCCGGCTTCGCGCCGCCGGCAGCAGCAGCAGCTGACCGTCGCACGCTGGGCGCTCTCCAAGGCGGCGTCGCGTTCCTACGCTGTTCTCGACCAGAAGTGCGTGACGTGCGCGATCTCGGCTCCGGCGACCTCCCCGAGGGACACGGCGGGCCGGTGAGGACGACGCGGGTGCCGGCCGGTGTGCCGGTCGCGCGGGAAGCGGTAAAAAGCGCGCGCTCTGGGGCTCTTCGCGCCGGCACGGGTTGCCGCCATGTTGGCCGCCGGGTCGCTTGACGGCCCCCGATCGATGGCCGGAGTCGGCGGCCCGTTGTCGGAGCCCGGTCCGGGCCGGAGCGCGGGCCGCCACCGCCGGGCGTGGTTGGCCGTCCGCTGACGGGCCGCTGGAAGATGAACGAGTCGTCGCTGTGCCGCGCGGCGGCCAACGGCACGGCGGCCAGCGCGCGGGCCCTGTCCGCGCTGGTGCCGCCCAACTGCAGCGCGCCCGTGAGCGTGGCCGAAGAGCCCTTCTTCACCAGCCACCCGGAGTTCGTGGTCGAGTTCTCCAAGCTGCTGTACGGGCTCGTGTGCCTGGTAGGCCTGTGCGGCAACTCGCTGGTCATCTACGTGGTGCTGCGCTTCTCCAAGATGCAGACGGTCACCAACATGTACATCTTCAACCTGGCGCTTGCAGACGAGATGTTCCTGGTGGGTCTGCCCTTCTTCATCGCCACCATGGTGTTCAAGTACTGGCCCTTCGGCGCGGCCATGTGCAAGGTGTACATGACCACCACGTCCATCAACCAGTTCACCTCGAGCCTGCTGCTGACGGTGATGTCGGCGGACCGGTACGTGGCCGTGTGCCACCCCATCTCGTCGCCGCGCTACCGGACGCCCTTCATCGCCAAGTTCGTCTGCCTGACGGCGTGGACAGTGTCGGCGCTGCTCATGGTGCCCGTGTACATGTACGCCAGCGTGGTGGACGCGGGCCCCGTCAAGTCCTGCACCATCGTGTGGCCCGAGTCGGCGGTGATGAACGGCCAGGCGGCCTTCACGCTCTACTCGTTCACGCTGGGCTTCGCCATCCCGCTGCTGCTGATCCTGCTCTTCTACGTACTCGTGATCCTGCGGCTGAGCCGCGTCGGGCCGCGCTCGCGGCACCGCGCGAAGCACCGCAAGGTCACCTACCTAGTGCTGACCGTCATCACCGTCTACGTCATCTGCTGGCTGCCCTACTGGGCCGGACAGCTGTACATCCTGGGCGCCGCGCAGGCCACCGCCCTCACCGTCACCGTGTTCCTGCTCTCGCAGCTACTCTCGTACGCCAACTCGGCCGTCAACCCCATCCTCTACGCCTTCCTCAGCGACAACTTCAAGAAGTCCTTCGCCAAGGCCTTCACCTGCGCCGCGGTCGCGGGCGCCCACGGCTCCGGCAGGGGAAGGGAGCAGCCCCAGGAGGACAGCCTCTTCCCGAGGTCCTCGGCCGCGCCGGGAGGCCCGGGAACCCAGGCCGGGGCCAGCAAGGTGAGCACGCACCACACGTCTCCCTCTTCTTCTGCTTCCTCCGCGACCACAAAACTCGCGCTCTTCCAAATTTCGCACCAGAACGCGAAGAAATATTAGAAGGGAAGGGGTGCTTTTTGATTCCCACGATCCCACATTAACACGAAGAAAAAGAGAAAAAAAAAAAGGTGGGCGGATTTGTGGGGCGATGTCCAGGAGACCCGGATTGTCTCGAAACCCCGCAGTGAGAACCAAAGCAGCTAAGCAGTCCTCAATGGGAATTAAGAAGTTGTTGAAAGCGATGCTTCGTAGCACATCTGGGAACGGATTTATTAATTAAGCACTTTTGAAAGCGGAGCTTCGTTACAAAATCGTAAATGGCTCTGATTCGCTGGAGTAATTAGCTATAAGCAAGCTAAGGGACCAACGAAAGCGCGCACATAGTTAAGAGTCGAAAGACACAACTTTACGAGGGCGTGAGAAAGAACCGAGTGTTTAATAATTACGGCTAGTTCATAAGTACTTTTGAGCTCACAGCGTACATCTCTGGCGTGGAAGTACGAGAAATAATATTTTGGGAAACGGGGGTCATCATGGGAAAAAAGTAAAACCAAAATTATTCGATATTACCGATTGTTAATCGACACTACCTACTCTATCGGTTTGGTTTACGAGGAAAATAGTGAAGGAACGAACGTGACAGATCCGAAAAGCAATTAAAAAGCGCGATGCCACAAGCGTTTTTGCTGGCGGCGTATTATTGAAAACGATTTCTCATTATTGATTGCGAAGTTCAGCGCCAGTATCCGCTGCAAAGTACTCCATTGCATTGTTGTGTCGGTGCGGCGTCGGAAAGCTCGCGGATTTACCGGTCTGCCATTGTTCGCACCTGGTTTGTGGTCAAAGGCCTCGTCTCGGAAGGAAAGAAAGTCGGGTCAGGTTGCAAGCGGAAAAAAAAAAAAAAAACAGAGGAAAAGAAACAAAATACGTGTTCGAGCTTCTTTACTTTTCCTATTCAGAAGCATTTTGCGGTATTTTCGACTCTTCGAAAGATGGGTCACTTTGATTTTTCCAGTAGCGATGAGCAGCTGCCGTTGAAAGTGCACTGAATTTATCCGAATTTATCCGTTCTTATCTACTGGGCGTGAATTGTTCCGTCTACACCGTCGGATATGCGCTGAAATTTTCAATATTGTGTCAAACGTCGGGCTTGCGCTGAAGAGACGTCCAGTTGTTGTTCAGATGAACCCTGGTTCATAAAATTTCATACGAAGTCGGCTTTCGATATCTCTAGGTCGCTTAATTCGAATGTTCGGTTAACTGGAAGTGATGTGCTGGTCCCGGCAATTTTACGCGCACTCGAGTGGAAGAAATCGTTCGGTAATTGAAGCTAAAACCCATTATTTCTGTTCGTTGAAGGTTATTTCAAATCAGGAGCATCAGGGTGACCGTCCTTTCTCGACAAAATTCAAAATTTTCAAGCGCGAAAACAGCGGCGTGTTCTGTGCTGACGTCGGCGCCACCGCATCTGAGGCAGCATGCAGTTCGCTAAACGGACGGTCAGTTGAAGTCGCGCCAGCGTAGGCACCTACCTCTTTCGAGATTCTCAACCTTTTTTTGTTGTTTTGTAGCACGCAGTGCCGTGCGATCACTTTGCGGGACGGGCTCTTCAAGCTTCGATTTAAGAAATAAGTCTCAACTATCATGGCAACCCGTGTCGTACGGTCGAACGACGAAAGTCGAGATTCTAACAAAATCAAGAACGCAGCCGTTTTGAAGATCAATAACAATGCTGTTATTACGCTCTTTGGTAAATTGGAAGTCTGGTTAATTCGAGGTTTTTTGCTGTCCCCGAAATCTTCGTAATAACGGGAGCCGACTGTAATGGCTAGACAGGAATCTGAGGCTAACGTCAACGGGAACTTCGACACAGCGCTTACGCTTGGACAAGAACAATGAATGGGCAGTGGTGGATCCGGATTGTTTCGGCTCGAAACGTTGCCTTGAATGCGCAAAATGCTTTTTTTTTTGGCAAGGAAAATGTTAAATAAACGATTCTCTGTTGAAAAATTACACTGCGCACATCAAAACTAGTCGCTGGAAACGGGTGTTGTACGAAATCAAACAGCGCGTCTAGATGCAACGAATATGTGCGGAGTATACGTCTACCGTTTGCTGCCAAACACAGCTCAACGAAGAACACTTCTTGCGAATTATTTGCTGAATGTATCCCGGCGTTGTTATTTTGAATCATAACAAAATTTCTATTGAAATAAAATATGTCAATGACCTCAAAAACTGCGTGTGGATGTTTCACAATACACGACTCCTACCGCCTGCCATAAATATACATCGTCTGTCACACCATATATATCTGCCAGATACAGCGTCGCCTTTTGCCCTATTCACGCCCGGCTGTTATAGTTCCGTTTAACTCTGTCCTTTGCTCGTTCTGTCAGCAGTGAATCTATAACCGCTCACTCGACCCGCTGCGTTTGTTAGCGCACAGTCCCCCCCCTCCTCTTCCCCTCTCGCAGCAGTGCCGTCGCGCGTGCGACATTGAGTGCAAAGCCGACACTCACAAAGACGTTCATGCAAGACTATGACGAAAACGAAGCTGGCTCTACGTTCCAATCCGTACTACTTACCGTAAGCCAACAAGGACCAATCCCTACACATCTCGCAATGAGTCAAAATGTCCATTTCGGGACACTAATCTCCCCCAGCGCGACGCGAGATCGCAGCGCCGGAGTGGTTTCTGGGCGTTATTGTATGGAGCTCTATGCCCTTATGGTGCAGCGCTTTCTGCGATTTTTGCGCACGAGGATTCAGCTGTTTTAGTTTGTGTGAGTGTAGTGAGGATTATACGTAGGTGCACGGGTCAGTATCACGGACGTAATCCCACTCACTCACTCACTCGCTCACTCTCTCACTCACGTCACTCACTCACGCTCTCACTCACTCACTCACTCACTCACTCTCACTCACTCACTCACTCACTCACTCACTCACATCACTCACCTCACATCACCACTCACTCACTCACTTCACTCCCTCACTCAATCACTCACTCACTCACTCGTTCACTCCCTCACTCAATCACTCACTCACTCGTTCACTCCCTCACTCAGTAACTCACTCACTCGGTCACTTTCTCAGTCCCTCACTCACTCACTCGCTCGTTCATTTGTCGTGGTGAATTACGGTGGTGTTATAAAGAGAAAATCGCTTAATGAACGTCCATGTGACTTGCTGCAAACGTGTCTAATTTATTGCAAAAAACAAATGTGCGCGCATTTTGACGCTTCTTTTTTTGCACCATCCCAGAAAAAGCAACGCTAACATAGCCCTTCCATCACGCATTTATCCTGTCGGAGACGGTGTCAAGAGCAATATAACGCGTATTGTCTTCAAAGCGAAAAATGTAACGGGTTTTGTCAATGTTGGTGCTGATGACCATATTTCACAACAAACGTTTAATAAATTCGAAATCTATTATTATTCCAACTGCATAACATTTTGAGGACTCTTAAAAAAAAAAAAAACTTTTGTTTTGTTTTAAACGTCGATTCGAGGAATCTCCGTTACACAGCATTTAAAGTCGCTTTATGACTGGTTGACAACAAATGCTAGTAAAACGTCGTTATAGCGAAGTCGCTTTCCGTGAAATGTATCTCTATTGGAAGTGTTTTATCGTCTCCACTACACCGTATACACCGAGCACATCGTCTTTACTTTTAGCCGAAATATTGCTTAAAACGAATTCAGTTTTTCCTGCCTCGAGGACGTCCTTATAGCGAAAGTTTACAGCTCTGGTTTAAGGATGAAGGGGTTACGCAAATATTACGAGAAAATTCGCCAACAAAGGGACGGACAGACATAAAAGACAGAGCACACAGCGCTGTGTCGTGTTAGCACCGTTTCGTTGTCAGGTCCTTCCCTTCTGATGAATCAGACCAAATAGACCGTCAGCTTGCTTCACAAAGATACGCTTTCGTTGCATTTCTGCCCTCGCATAGGGAGCACAGATTAATGAAAACCACGCAGAAATCCATTCAAGAACGGGTAAGGTATACGGCTTCGGAAAGCTGGCGTGTTTACCGGTGAATCACACCCGTATGCATACGAAGCAGCGTTTGCTGAGTCGTCACCCGTCGACGGCCGAGCGCTGAAGCGTCGAGCCGTTCGTTTTGCCGCTGGCTTAATCGATAATAACTAATTAACTCATCAGTCAGCGACAGCGTCGCTCGGCAGTCCCCCACTCTTCATTCATTACGATCGATCAGGGCGTGTGTAGGAATCGCAAACGCTGCCCGACGAAAGGACCGGGAGGCACTTAGACCAATCGCCCCTCTACATTTCCTCTAAATGTACCGAAATTCTGACGCTGGATATTAAATTAAATTACGTTGTTTTTTATTTCTTCCTCTAATTAGCGGCGGTCAGTCACAGGTATGAGGCTCCCGTCCCCAACTCCAGTTCTTCTCCACTCGACGTCGAGTGAACGACTTTTCCCTCGCCGGCTCAATATTTCGCTCTCACTCATCATTTCGCGAGATAAACGGGAACGGAAATTTTTGCATAGACTTGGGAACCTAACATTTGTTAGCTGGAGCCGGGGTGAAACGAAACGGAAAGGGTTCGGAAATTAGTTTCCAACGACTAGTCCACTTCCGTAATATTTGCTCGTCTGCGTTCGAAAAACGATGACCGTTTGGCCTATTAGAATAAAGAGTACGCGCATTGAACAAGTGACGGACAACCGACGTGAAGATGAACTCGAGGGCAGGGTTTGCGCGTGTTGAACTGGACCTCGCGAAGCAAAAAAAAGGCGACGGGAGGCGGACAAATTTTCACACGAAATGGGTTTTATTCCGGGATACACACAGATTTCGCTTACGTCATAATCGTCACGGAAATGACGCCAGTACAACGAAGCAAGCGGCCTGTAAAGTGTGCACCCCTGCATCGACAAGCACTAGTGAATTCGTCGGTTCGAAGACTCTCGTCTACGTGAAAGGTTCGGCGGCTGCTCACCCAGGCAACAGTTCTACGCTTCGTCGTCGTAAAAAGCACAGTTATCATCGGTGGAAGCAGAAGCGGCGATGCCCGACACTGCTTGCTTCTACGGGCATGAATGACGTTTGCGCGCCACCTGGACTGCTTCTGTGACATGGACTCTGAACACATAAACTTGTAACCATCTTCGCGCGGGGGAGGATGTAGAAAAAGATGACGCCTCGACCTCCTCGTGCCCATCATCATGTGTGAGCATAGAAGCACTCATCAGAACTGGCCGGGGTCGCCCTTTCTCACAGGGCTTCTTACGGGCAGATGAATTCAGACAGATACGTTATACTTAAAAGGGTTCGTTATTGCTCTTAATAAATTTCAAACACAAATGTGTTTTTAGGGTATAGCCAATTTTTAAAGTCTATCCGTTCACGAAAAACGCCAGTTTACAGTTCCGAAGGGGCCTAATACGTCCCTCCCTTCAAGCACGGCCCACAGGGACACCGCGAGAAATCTTTGTGCAGATAAGCGCACACAGTCACATTTAGGTGTTTTACCCACCACCTATGACAGAGGCAGCCAAAGTTTTTTATACTTCTAAACCAGGGAGTTCAAATGAAGTATCCATGGTGAAATGCCTCACGCGAAATTTTTTCCTTTAAAACTCTGATAGAAGTTCGCCTTATGCTCCAAGGGTATTCCTGACGCCCGGGATCAGGTTGTTCGTTTTCGGCTCTTATATTTTAACACGAAATTGTTTTATGCCGGGATACACCAAGATTTCACTGACGTCATATCCGTCACGGAAATGACGCCAGTACATGTTTTCCGAAGGGACCTGCCAGCAGGACGTCGCTCTCCAAGCACACCCACAAGACAGCCGCTGACCCGCAAATCATGTTCAGCTGCAGATTTCGCCCTCACATTACACTTTCGTGTTTTACCGATTCCTATGACAGAGGAATCAGCCAAAGTTTCTATATATACTTCTAAACATGGAGTGTGAAATAAGTATCCATATGACTGCGTCACTGACTATCTAAAACTCTGTTTATAGAAATTCGCCATTATGCTGGAAGGCGTATTCTGATCGCCCGGGAGCTGAGACTGAAAATAAGCAGGTGCCCTAATATTGCCGCGAACTACACGTTCTGTTTCCTTTACTTATGCGTTTTGTTGCCAGCGTCTGCCCGTGCCCACCTGTCTTATACAAAAGTTAGAAGTGAAGCACGCGTGTCCGTCTCTCTCTCTTTTGTAGCCGCGCAGTCTATCTTATTTGGTAGGAAGAGTGTATCACCTGTAGTCACTAGAATAGAATGTTCGTCTGTGATCGCCAACGTTCTAGACCTGATCCGATGGTTCCCGAAGGCTTAAAGGAGCCATGAAGACAAAATACAAGTTAGGTTTATTAGAAAGACTGCTTAGTCCCGATAACAATGATGCCAATATCATCGCAATCTTCGAACAAATAACGGAGATATTAAAGAAAACGTGTGAAGCCGTGGCGACCCCCTAGCCAATTTCCCGCAACTTTTCTGTGACGTCACAGAACCTTGTTTGTGCGATTGGCGGCCGCCTAACTGACTTGTCGCGACGACACATGACTGGACGTCTGTAATGTTGCCTCTAGATTCCATTTGACCGCATCACTTGAATGCTAACGTGCAGCTAACGCACTGAAAATTATGTTTTATTGTTGGCCCGTATGTCGTCATTCTTGCTCATAACACGTCACTGCGGCGCGAAATTTGAAAGTTTTTAAATACTTCTTGCTTTTTTTTCGTTAAAAAACATCTTTTGTGGCTGTAATGGAGCTGAGTGGATACTGAATCCAGAAAAAAACTTGTATCCTTTTATTTTCCCCTTTCCCAAATTAAACGGAAGCAAAAGCGATTTTCTCCGACATGTCTTCCTTTTGACGCCGTATAAACGGTTTGGTAATCTTTAACAGCGGGCACGATTCTCCGACAAACCGGGCCGGGTGCCTTTGGTCACGTTGTTACTGTTCTCGGCGCGGCGTGTAATCTTTGAGTATCTTAGCGGAGCACAATTGCTCCAAAAAGGTTTTGGTTTATGAAGTCGGATCTAACGTCCCCTTGGCTACGTGGCATATATATTTATATATTATATAACTCACATATATATATCAGAATTGCGAAATGACGCGAAAAAATAAGGTTAGTAGAGACAGAGAAAACGGAAAGCCGTAGAAAATAAAAATAAGAAAGGAGTCTCTCCTGAAACGTCAGTAAACTATTTTTATTTTACGTCTTTTTCTCGTTTATAATAATATTATATATATATATATATTATATATATATATATATATATATATATATATAATATATTAGCGAATCAGAATAGGAAATGAGGGGCTCGTTGAAAATAAGACAGAAATAAGAATTGGCAGTCAAGAAGACCTCGGAAAGCAAAGGGGAGGATGTGGTAGCTCAAGATAAAGAATTTGGAAAATAAGAAAGGGGAGAAAAAATGCCCGCCAGGTGGGATCGAGCCCACGACCTCCAGAATACCGGTCTGATGCGATAACCACTACGCTACCGGCGGGGCTACTTTAGCCTCCACTTTCTGGGGTATTTATGTTCAGGTGTTTTTTTTCCTGCGGTTGGGGGTGGTAGCCACGCCACTCGGACTACTCGGGGTGAAGGGGACCTTCTTTTTAACCCCGGGCCGTGACTCGAGCGTCTACGCCATTCGAGAGTGGTCGACCAGCGTGAACCCTATTAAGCTCCCTATGGCACCAAGACTGCCAGAACAGAGGCCCTCGCTATGTATGAAGCGAATCGAATAGAAAATGAGGGGCTCGTTGAAATAGGACAGAAATAAGAATGGCAGTCAAGAAGACTCGGAAAGCAAAGGGGAGGATGTAGTAGTTCAAGATAAAGAATTTGGAAATAAGAAAGTGGAGAATAAAAATGCCGCCAGGTGGGATCCGAACCCACGACTCCAGGAATAACGGTCTGGTGCGATAACCACTACGCTACCGGCGGGGCTACTTTAGCCTCCACTTTCTGGGTATATGTTCAGGTGTTTTTGTTTCCTATATATATATATATATATATATATATATATATATATATAAATCGACAGGGGTGGCGGGTCACATTTGTTCAAAGCCCGTATTGATTTGCCGCAGTTACGTATAGTTTGGCAATACGAAACAATCTACTGAGAACAGCTACTATACGGTCACCCAAAAATGACAGAACAGATAACAAAGTTTCGAGTACTCCATTTGAAGCGCAGTTTCGGTGCGCCATACAATGACCCCCGAAAATATGATGACGAAACTGCCGTTTAAGTAGAGTATACCCGTGCGCGATAAGTTTCGTCTTGCGCGACCATCGAAGCCGATACCCACGAACCTCCTCCGGGGATTCTGCTACGCACGTAGGCGTATAGAGGCGGCACACGTTGCGAAAATGCCGCAATAATCTTAGCCAGTCCGAAAGAATTGTGGTCTGAAAAAGAATCTCAACTCGAACCCCCTCGCTCGATGCTTCGAGTACCTTCACAATGTCCGAGACGTTCGAAATGTCTCTGATATTGGAGCGCGCCTACCGTTTCGCATAGGGAATAATTGCCAATCCACTCAGACACAGTCACACATTGCCGTCGGTCGATTTGTTCAACGGCCAATATTGTTTCCTCCGGTATAGGGACGGAGGCCCTTCTTCACGTGGACCGAACGTGACCAGGTTGGTAAGAAAAGTGTGTCTACGCTGCCCTTGTCCTCAGAGAGGACGCGTTTTTTTTTTGTTCCTAGTGGATGGTCGAGGAAAACTTTGTTTCCTGCGCACTTGACACAAGGGCCCGGACGGCGGCTTTATACAGCTACGTGGTGGCGCGCTGGCCGTGGATGTGCTGAGGGCGGCGGAAAAGGAACGAGCTCTCGTAAAACTGCCCGGCTGGCGTGGACGCAGAACACCGGCCCGGCTCTATTTCGAAATGGAGGGGAAAAAAACTGCTTGCACTCGAGCCTCAGTGTGTACTTGGTCCGGCCATACCGCTATTCTTGTTGCGGAATGTTCCTTTGTTCTTTTTTGCATTATTGTATACCTTATAACCCGGTATTTTGTGGAATGAAGCTTTTGTGTTTGTAGCGCGTGCCTACCCCCGTCTCTTCTCTCTCTCTCTTCTCCCCATCTCTCATAAAGAGCGCGAGAAAAAAAATAAGTAAAGGCAGAGACATACGAGAAAAACGTAGAAAGTAAAAGGGCCTGACGTTTCCGGAAGAGGGCTCCCCTTCCTTCAGAGTAACTTTAATTTTTAGTGTTTTTCCGTGTGTCTCTGTCTGCTAAGATACTATTAACACCACACACACATACATATACAAAATATATATATATATATAGTATAAGTAGAGTCGGATACACAGCAAGAACAATACAAACAATGTTTACTTACTTAGCGCAACGGGACTTTCCTAATATTACATGATTTGGGCAGCAAAATCATGTAAACTATGATGAAGGCAAGTCCCTTTCCGCTACGTAAGTAAACATGTTGTATTGTTCTTGCTGTGTATCGACTCTTACTTATACTATTTCTGCGCGCTTGGGGAGTTATCTTCTCTAATTTATAGGTAGATATATATATATATATATATTAATATATATAATAGTTAAATATATATAGATATACAGAAAAATAGGTCAGCAGTCTACAAGCCAAAGGAGGCATAGGGGTGGTTAGGGTCTTTCTTTTTCACTACGGTTAATTAAGTAAACATTTTTAAAAAAAATTTGGTAAGGCATTCGACAGTATTCGAAAGGCGTGGGTTCGTCCCCACTCTGGGCGCGTGTTTCTTTCTTTCTTTCTTCGATAATTTAAAAATTACTTAATTAACCGTAGTGATAAGGAAAAGAGCTAACCACACCTATGCCTCTTTGGCGTTGTAGACTGCTACCTATCTTTCTGTATTTCCTCAACGAGCCCTCTTCATATAATATATATATATATATATATATATATATATAATATAATATATATATATATATATATATATATACTATATATTATATATGCAATATACATTGTAAGATGATATATCATGAGTCTATGCACCAATCTTGCCTTTAACAGAGTGCTTCTTGCCTACAGTGTAAACATCCACGATTCGCGTCAGTTGTAACGCCAACAGTCGTTTTAATTTGTAATGTACAGCTCGATGAATGGAAAAAGCTGTTTTTTCGCGCCCGTGCAAGTGTTTTCACATCTACTGTGCTTCGGGTGCTATCCCGACAATGTTGTTATGCTGACCGCTCTGCACCTGGCTATAAGAAGAAAAAAATAAAACGACATGTTGCGACGGCGGAAAATTTCTTGTCGAGAACACGACACAATGCTTGCAGCTTTCGTCGACGTAGAGGCAGCATAGGTCTGGGAACCTTCTGTGTAAGGAGCCTTGACCCCATGTAACGCGCTGTGATTAAAAAAAATCAAACGCCGCTTCGTTTAACGACAACAATTATTGAAACGCTCAGAGTTCTCAACAATCTCGACAGCTTTCTCGGCAGCAACTCGCTGTCATTAGGACTGTGGACTTGGATCGTCGATGGGCTGAACTTAGCGCTGTTGGGGTTTGGATTTTGATCATTGACGATTTGGATTTTGATCGTTGCGGCTTTGACTTGGCTTCCGCCTTTTGCCGAGAAAGCTACGCAAGCAAGCTTAGGTTTAAATCCAATCTGCACCGACCTTGTCCGAATGGTGCAATCGGTTAGATATCGGCTTCAAACGTGAGGGACTAAAGTTCTATTCCGACAACCGGAAGCGTTTTTTTTTCTTGAGGCGCTTGATGTACATTCGCTTACCATCATCATCGTTTTGTAAAACCCATTGTGTAAAGTTGGCTTTCCTACAGTTCGTTTTGGTGACGGGATGGTAGCCAGCAGTGAGGCTTTAAAAGCTTCGTATTAAAAAATCAGGCAGAAGCCATCTTTTCCGGTTGTGAGACAGATTTGTGGTAAAACACTGAACCTTCTCTCCTCTTTCACTAAATATGTCTTTCTTTTTCCGTCTCCCTGTCATATTTCTTCACATTCTTTCATTAAATACCGAAGACACGCCACCCCTTATCGGGCCTTCATTGCTGGGTGTTCATGCCCACTCTTTGATAACGTTACAAATAGGTCGACCGCATTTTTTTCGAAGTGGCCGCTGGCCATGTGCACTGGTTTGAGTAAACACGGTTTATGGTAGGGTAGCGACAACGGAGGGGAGTTAGGACGCGACACGTCTGAACTCTAGCGTGCCGTAATCCTTATAACTGCGTTCCCGCCCGTTTTGAGAGGCCGCCAAAGTGGGACACCTAGGACACCTAGAACCTAACAGAACAGCACAGAACATCACAGTACACTACAGACCAGAGTAAGAGCACCACGAACACCTTTAGGTTCGAAGTGAGAGCCGGACTAGTTCCTGCGAATTCATGGCTGAGACAAACAGCGCACATTAAAGAATCATGCATCCCTCCGTTAAACAACGACGATGGTTGAACGTGAAGCTTTCTCTTGACGGACTCTTTGGTTGTCGTCTGAGTTTCGAACGAGTTTCGGCCATGTCGAAATAGAGCAATCGGATAGACGCCGGCTTCATAACGCGAGAGCCACTGGAAGCATTTTAAATGCAGAGCATTTCAGTAACTCACGATGTCACCCGCGTTGACGTCCGTAGTCGTAGTCCGCCCCCCTCCCCTACACAATGTAAAAAAAATACTACCGGCGCTGGTTTCGATCCCTCGACCCCTGCGGGCGGAACGCAAGGTACATGGATGCTCTACCCACTGCGCCACAAAGCCGACACGGAATGGGAGGTACGAACGCGCTTATATCCTGACTCATTCCAACTACGTCAACAAGCTGCTGATACAAGGCATTCACTACCACCAAGTCTCAAAACACTAAACGTTAACGCAGTACACCCACCCCCTATGCGACGCATTTACTCGAGTCCCCCTCGCGGAGAGATGGGCCCAATTTTTTTAAAGCCAAGCTTTTGTGTCCTCACTGATGGCGTGTGCAACTCATAAACGTCCTGCAGGAAAGCCAACTTTCTCTGGCGATGATGATGAAGGATCGTGGCTGAAGTGAAAAAAAAAAATCCGCTTCCCGTGGCCGGAATCGAACCTGTGTCTCTCGCGTTATGAAACCGGAGTCTGTCCGATTGCTCCATCTCTCTTTTTTTTTTATTGCCTGCTTTGACATTTCTACAGTATATCACACATAATGTCATATTGTTATGACCCGTGAACCCTACTTGGCTGACTCAGTGTCTTAAAAACTTTCCATCTCTGCATGGTCGAATAAGTTGGGAAAACTCAGACGACACCAAAGAATGCGCCACGAGAAAGGTTCGCGTTAAATCATCGTCGTCGTTTGACGGAGGGGTGCATGACTTTTTCTTTCACTTCCGCGTTATCGCATTACAGACGCGGTCAGTGAGAGCACTAAAGTTTCGCATTAACAGGAATATAGACAAAGAAACACGTGGTTACGCGCCTTTTTTTTCGGCCACCTGCGGTTTGTACCTACCGCGTAAAATAGTTGTTAGTAATTGGGCTGTGCTCATGAATCAGGCAGCTTGACGAACCGAGTAATTAGTTGAGCGTGGTACCTTTTAACGTGCCCCGATAACGTCGATAACGTGGGCTCACGCGGCGAGCGCTTTTAGCGCACTGCTTGCGCATTACTCAATGCCAGTCGCTGTGCGCTAAGAGGATGAAAGGGTGCTCAAAGCGCTACGTTGTAATGGGCGCCGCGATAACGAGGCGCGTGCCATGAGTAGCCGGAACGCTGCGAAGGTTTCGAAATGCAGCCTCTCAACCGTCTGACGGTTGTATTTCTTTTGTTTTGCTCTGCGAATAACGGAGACCTGTTAAGCACTGTTGTAGCGATGCGTCACTGCGCCAGCGCGTCCTGCTATGTATAGTATGTGCCTTTTTTTTCGCAATTGTTGCTATAGGAGAAGTATAAAATATTTACTACTTGTGCGCTAAACTTCACAAGCGCAAAACAAGGACACCGATCAGAGCTAGCCGCATCCTTCGCGGGTCAGAAAATAACGTTTACTCAGTACAAAAACCGCTAGCAAACTCCAATGCGAAACCTATCGCTCATAAAAAAGTAGTACTTATCAATCTTTTATTTATTTGTTAATGTTATTTACACACAACTTGGCTCTTGTCGTCATTTAAGATATGATGTAAAAGAACACCTCAGAACAAGAAGTCTTCACGCCATCGACGTTGCATAGAAGCATATATATATATATATATAATATATAGATATATATATATATATATAATATATATATATATATATATATATATATATATATATATATATATATATATATATAGGTAGTAGAGACAGAGACAAACGAGAAAGACGTAGAAAATAAAAATAAGTTTACTGACGTTTCAGGGAGAGGACTCCCTTTCTTGGTACTCTGACGAAACGGAGTCCTCTCCCTGAAACGTCAGTAAACTTATTTTATTTTCTACGTCTTTCGTCTTTCTCGTTTGTCTCTGTCTCTACTAACCTTATTTTTTCGCGCTCTGTGTGAGTTTTTATCTTTTCAGATTATATATATATATATATATATATATATAATATATATATATATACACAACATCTATCTATCCATACATACATACAGACTGAGCAGGGCATATTTTAACGCAGGAGAGAGGTTTCTTCTTCTTTTTTGCGTAAGCATGAAGTTTTGCAGGCTGGCGCGTAAACGTTGAAAAACAGTGCGCGCTCGCTTCAACTTCTCCGAACAGCGTGCAGTGCGGCCAATGTCATTTGCGCTGTTTTGTTGCGCTTAAGGTCACCGCTTGCAGTACTCTACGCACCCCGAACACTCCAAATATTTGGTTCGCGCCCACAATACTAAAAGCACCGGCAACTTCGGGTCAGTAAATGTCAGCCGGTTCTGGAAACATCCCCGAAAACAAACTTGAATTTCCGCGTATGCATATATTTTTGGGCGGTCCTGATCTACTCATTGCAAATACGTAGGTAAGAAATATTTCATGGGCTAGGAATTGGATGTAGCGAAAAAAGAAAAAAAAACCTTAGTTGCTGACTCTCTCAATAACTTTTTCCACTAACGTCAATGACTCAAATGATGAGGCGAACGAAGGGGCCGGGGAAGGTTTAAAACCCACCTGGAATTTCATTATCAAGGACTACTAATCAAGAAATTTACAGAACACTTTGGAGTTTGTCGTCATTTCGGATATGTTTATTGCCCAAATAGTACTGATGTAAAAAGAACCTTGGAAGTTTCCATTTGTCGCCTAACTGCAAATATCTTACCAACAGACGTAAAAAGTGGATCTCATTTTACTTGCTAACCAACGTCACTCGAACTTCGACATTTTTTTGCTACTGTAAATAACCCCGAATAACGATAAACAAGCCCATGACGCTTCTTGAGTGACATTCCGAGGAGCAGCTATAAGCCCTAATTAACGATAACGGCATTAAATAAACATGTATCTGACAGAGCCTTCCAAGCCTTGTTCCAAAGACGCGGGTTAGATCCCTCCCGCGACGGCCATTTTTCTGACGCAGGGGAAAAGCGGCAATGCTTGTCTGCCGGCATTGGCGCGCATGATGAAGGTCCTCAGGAGGCCTGAAATTTTGTGCAGCTTCACACTAGGGCTCGCACCACTACACCGGGTGTAGCTTAAGCGCGAATTAAACCCCCGCAATTTGAAAAAAGACTGTGGTTGATTCCTCTGTCATAGGAATCGGTAAAACACGAAAGTGAAATGTGCGGCGAAATCTACAGCTGAGCATGATTTGCGGGTCGGCGACTTGTCTTGTGGGTGTGCTTGGCGAAGCGACGTCCTGCTGGCGGGTCGCTTCGGCAAAGGTGTACGGGCGTCATTTCCGTGACGGATATGACGTCAGTAAAATCTTGGCGTATCCTGGCATAAAACAATTTCGTGTTAAAATGTAAAACCCGAAAACGAACAACCTTATGATAACGTACGCTGTAGTGCTAAATGCTGCTTCCCCGCAAGTAGACCCTGTGTGCAGAGGTGCACCCTTTACAGGCTGTTTGCTTCGTTGTATTGGCGTCATTTCCATGACGGATAACGTAAGTGAAATCTTCCTGAATCCCGGAATAAAACCTTTACGTGTTAAACAAAAGAAAAAGAGCTAGTTGTAGCAGAGAGAAAAAAAAAGAAAGAGAGAGAAAGAGAGAGAGAGAGAAGAGAGAGAGAGAGAGAGAGAGAGAGAGAGAGAGAGAGAGAGAGAGAGAGAGGAGAGAGAGAGCTTTTAACGACCTGGCGGGAATGACTGGCCGCCCGACTTCGAACACACGCACACACACAAAACCCACGCACAGAGAATTAGGAGAAACGGTCGTTTGGCCGAGTGCTTACAGCGCGCTGTCGAGACCAGTGGACCGGAGAAACGCAAAGAGCGACTTTGTTGCGCAACAGGCCTTTCGTGTAGTTAAAAAAGAACCGAAAGGTCGAGAGGTTAACAAGATGTAGCACCCGGTTTGCTACCCGTAACTACGGCACAGGGAGAAAGCAAAAGGCTGCAATGACCTCCCTCACCAGATTGCAGTACTCACTCGTCCAACAACATTTATGCAGAAAGTCACGAGCCATCTAACAAGCTTACTCACAGCTTTTTCGTATGTTTTTTTTAACCTTACCCCTTATGTAATGCACCTCCGAGGACCTTTAAGGTAGTAAAATGAAATGAAATGAAATAAAATAAAAGGGACGGCAGGTGAAAAAAGTAAACCAAATTCTACCCAGTGTGAAATCTGTCGAAACAGCAAAGTGGGTTGTCGTTACGAAGTTTGCATGTAGCTGCGGCTTCTTTTTCGCGCGTAATGTTACAGTTGTCTTGGTGGCTAATTTTCATATAATGTGTTTCGGGGTGGTTCCTGTAAAACAGCAGTTCGACCGTTTTCTGTAATCATACTCCTTCCGTAGATGGCCACGCTTCGCTGTGGAACACGTTATGCGGAAAAGGCAACTTTAACCCAGTTTGCATCGATTTTTTTGAACGTCGGCTTCACCTCTAAACAACAGTGCATTGCTATAAAGTCATTTTTTTTAGGGGGGAGGCGGGCAATATAAGTTGTCTCAGTTCAAAATATGAAGTCCCAAGACCTTTTTTTCGCGGTTAATATTTGGTTCTACTATGGGAGCCGGGTTTAGCGTGGCGGAGAAGCCTACTTCAGAGAGAGTGTGATATGCAACCAGCGGAGAATGTCGTCAAGGGATATATATATATATATATATATATATATATATATATATATATATATATATATATATATATATATATATATATATATATATATATATATATATTATATATATATATATATATACAGAAAGAAATGCTGGCAGTCCACAACGCCAAAGAAGGCATAGGGGAATGGTTAGACTTTTTTTACCGTTAGTGACGTTACAATATTATTTTTCATTATTAATAATTACGTGAGAAAGAAAGAAAAACATGCGCCCAGAGTGGGGACCGAACCCACGCCTTTCGATTAGATCTCGAATGCCTTACCAATTCGGCTATCTGGGCGACTGTGTTCTAATTCACTTTCTGGGGTATTATTATTACTACAACTGTATCTGACGCTTGAGGGTGGTAGCCAGCGCCACTCAGACTTCACGGGGATCTGGTCTGGTGCGATATTCTGGAGGTCATGGGTTCGGATCCCACCTGGCGGGCATTTTTTCTCCACTTTCTTTCTTTCTTTCCACATTCTTTATCTGTTTCAATGATCTACCACATCCTCCCCTTTGCTTTCCGAGGTTTTCTTGACTGCCAAATCTTATTTCTGTCTTATTATCAACGAGCTCCTCATTTCCCATTCTGATTCGCTATATATATATATATATATATATATATATATATATATATATATATATATATATATATTGTTACGAACAAGTGGACAATTCCCAATTTCCCTCCATCAACGACGACGAAGAGGTGGCTGACGCGCAGCCGGTGCGAGCTCGGCGACACCCGCCATGTCAATACTTCAGAATACATCGTCCGCATCTCATTGTTCATGTCCTGCGCCACGTAACAATATATACATTAGAACAAACCAGAGAGTTTTGCCGGCATGTTCCCGCCTACACGCTACTCCCTATACACCCACCCATCGTTCAATATAAAGCGTTCGAAAATGCACCATCACTCGCAGCCCCTGCAAATATACACCAGTTGTCGCAAGAATTGTTTCTGTTCAACATTGTTCGTGCGTAGAGTGCAACCCCATCGCGCGTTGAATTACCGCATCGCTCGCTCCCAAGATTGATGCACGACACCGTACACTCATCGAAGCTTGGGGCCGCTAAGCCGACAACAGCACGCACGTTAGCGCGGGGTCTAAAGCGGAGGGCAGCGCTGATGAGGCGCACGCGAGCGGCGCCAGCCCCGCGCACGCCGTCGGAGCTTCTCCGTGTCGTGACCGGCCGTCATTACGCATATAAAGCGCTGCGGCTGCAGCCGACAGATGTGTGTCGACCAGAACACGGCGCGTTTACTCGCCGGGTCACGCAGATCGCGCATTACCCCCGCGCTCGGTTAACTTGCGCATACGTTTGCGCGTACGGACCGAATAAAGCAACGGGGGCGGATAATGCAGCCGTAAATGTCTGTCGTGCGTATGTTGGGTGGAAGGATATCATGACGACACTGCAGGTTGCCGTCCTTTAGCCTTGCCCGGATAGCGCGCATTGCATTGCAGTGTGAAGCCTTTGTTGACCAGGTGCCTGAACGTGCGAGTGCACCAGCATATACAAACACGCAAGCACGCGCACACCCGCATATATTATATAATATATATATATACTATATATATATATATATATATATATATATATATATATATATATATATATGTGCAGAAACATAGGTCGGCAGTCTGCAACGCCAAAGGAGGCATAGGGGTGTTAGGCTCTTGTTTTACTACGGTTAGACAGGTTAACGTTTTTTTTAAATATATATACGTAAAAAGAAAGAACGAAAAAAAAGAAATAAAGTAAGAAAAAAAAATCCCGCCATCTCCACGAAGTGAATGATGATGAGAGGGGCGAAGCTAAAATGCTTATCGGTGAAACCGTGAAACATTATTGTAGGTCTTCTTGACGGCGCGCACCATCTGAATGAGTGAAGGACATAAGGCGCGTTCGTAGCCGCCATGCTCATACATAAATACCCCAGAACATAAATACCCCAGAAAGTGGAGGCTAAAGTAGCCCCCCCGGTAGCGTAGTGGTTATCGCACCAGACCGGTATTCTGGAGGTCGTGGGTTCGGATCCGGGCATTTTTTCTCCACTTCCTTATTTTCCAAATCCTTTATCTTGACCAATTACATCCTCCCCTTTGCTTTCCGAGGTTTTCCTGACTGCCAATTCTTATTTTCTGTCTTATTTTCAACGAGCCCCTCATTTCCTATTCTGATTCGCTATATATATATATATATATATATATATATATATATATATATATATATATATATATATATATATATATATATATATATATATATATATAGATATAGTAAGCTTTTGCTGTAGCGATCAGTTGATTTGAGGTGTTTCATTGTTCCCGCTCCAGCGCACTGCGAGCAAATAATATCGGCTTTTAACGAAGTATCGCTAGTAACAAAGCCAGTTTCTTGTAATTTATATATCCAAGAACCCGCATGCGAACTGCATCACAATTTTTGATGGCCGTATGCGCACTCTGCAGAACGTTGCCACTGTACTGCGGGAATACAGCCCTTTAAAACCACTGCAAGCTACATGTTCCCTTTTATTTCTTCTCTTTCTCTTCTTCGTCTATTTAGTGTTTTAGGGGCTGTCGGTCGTATTGTTACACTACTTCCCAGTCGGGCTTGCGCAGTGCCTCAGGGGGATGTTTAACAGTGCCCGGCGCACTCTGCTTGTTTACTTGCATCAGTCATTAGAAGCGGTCAGCCCTCGCTTTCACTCCCCGTGCTTCTTTTGGAGACGAACCACTTCCCAAGGAGCTCTCGTGGACGTCTTCTAGCCGCTCCGAGTAGGTGTTTGTTTTTTCGCTTCGTCGCGTGTGCCAGTTCACAGAGCGCTCTATTCTGAGCGTGGGGGTCTGCGCGCTGTTCTTTCTGGGCTGTCTCATTAAACGGCGCGAATGTGTTTATTCTTGTCCGGTTTTTTTATCGCGGAATTTCCGTTCAGCTTGCCGAAAGAGGGAACCCCGAAGGCTATCGAGGATACAGAGTATAAATTTAGCGCAGAGAAATAAACTTTGGAGAACGTGGCCATTCCGGCAGTGCCTGAGGGTCAAGGTCACGGAGATGATCCCACTCACTCACTCACTCACTCACTCACTACTCACTCACTCACTCAGATACGGACACTAACGCACAAGCGCACGCCGCGATAGAGGAGTACAAAAGATGCTTGTATCATACAACACAGCAGAAATCACGAAGGTTGCAGATGCTTACATTTTTACTTGAAAACTTGTAGTTTCATTTTTTAGAGCGAAAGCTCCACTACGCCATGTCTCGCCAAGTCGTTAATCGCGTCGCAATGACCTTGAGCCACTGGATCGCAAATGTGGCATGTGCGGCGTCTCATCTGATGACCTGCTGCGAAGAGGCGTCGCAGATGCGCTCTCGTATACTCGCCGCTGCGGCACCACGTGACTAGGACAGGGTTTAACAGCTGCTTCGGTGGCGCTTGGTCCCTCAGTCTCACCATCGATGGCGCGCCGGTTGGGCTGTGTATGCGTGCGCTTAAGCGCAAGAGAGCGGATGGATCCAATCATCCAGTAAATGTAGCTATACGGCGGGCTCCGAAATCTTAAAAGGCGAAATCTTCGTTCGAGATAACTAGGTTTGCACCTGTTAAAGCTCACCCATTTTCTATTATTTAGTACGTGCGCTGTTGCGGACCTTAAAATTCAACCTTCAGTCGATCCGGCCAATCATCGTGTCGCAATTCTTTCCCACGCCGCTCTTGCTTTTCCATGGAGCAACAAAATCGTCCATGGGCAGCCTCGATGCTCCTCCTTTTTCTCCCCCATTTCCCGATTATTTACTGCATCTATAAATTCTTCTAACTCCTGAGTGGCTGGGTGCAGTAAAATGATCGAAAGGACAATCGAAGCCGCACCAACAACGAAGATGGTTGGCAACGTGCCGTAACATTTGTCATGACTTTGGCGTGGGGGAAAACATGTCGACGTCCAGCCATGCAAGCGTTGCCGTGAAAAAAGAAGCAAGAAATGAGTTGTTGTGGTGCACGCCTTTCGTGCATTTCGCTGGCGGAGTGGAGAATTGCGTGAGTTCGACGACGTCTATGCGATGTAGCGGCACGCTTAAGGTCGCCAGTCGACAAGCGATGGCGAACGATGTTCGGTTGATGTTGGCGTTCTCGTTCGATTCAATAGGCTCTCGGCGCCAACGCTGGACCACTGCCGCGCAAAAAGATCCTTGTCAGTAAGACACAAAGTGCTGCATATAGCTACACATCTTCTCAAGAGAAATGGACGTTTTTTTTAAGTATTGGTCGCATCACCGACGTGCTGGCTCGAGGTTTTTTTGACATATGCGTCTGCGCCCCCTTACCGAATCAGCAAACGGTAATAGGGATACATTCTCCAGCGCGATGAAGTAGGCGTTAGGCAATACTTTCGTAACGCGTTGGATGGTAAGGGAGAAGCTGAAATGGATGAAACGAGCTGAAGCGATGATGCGACGTTGGGCCATAAGTTCCGAAATCAATGTAGCTAGCAGCGACCGGGGAAAAAAGAAAATCCCGAGCAACTCCACTAACGTGAAACCTGGGCAGAGGCGAAGCAAGCAGTGCATAAGTGCATTCGTGGCGCCTTGGCGTTTTTTGTCACGGAGATGGAACCGTTGGGGGTAGAGGTATACAGACTTTGCTGTAAAAGTCTCGTGTCTTTGAAGCACGAACCTCTCTAGCGCGAGGCGTAAACCAGTGTCCCGGTATTTTTTAGTAGGCGCTGCGAAGCGCTCCAGCGCGAGGCGTTACGAGTGTCCCGTTGTTGTTTTTTAGTATGCGTTACGTTCTAGCGCGCTGGCGTAAACGAGTTTCCCGATGTTTTAGCTAGCGTGACTACATGTGACGACGATTACGACGACGACAGTAGACGCCAATAGCCCCGGCCCCTAAGTGGCTTAGCCCCTAGAAGATCGCGAGATTCAGGCCGGGCAGGAAAATAATTGTCGCACAAGAAGTCATGCTTACGTGGTTCGGAGGCGAGAGCCTAACAATTATCAACATCTTCTTGACTGCTACGCGGCATTTGCGGCACTTTGTTCTATTTTTTCGTCTTTCGACGGAAATCGCTCCAACAGGCAGACTGGACGCGATTCGCGCTCCAGCTTTCCCTCACTCAAAGCTGCTCTCCTCCTCCGCGTGCACTTGTTCTACTCACCTGCCGCCACGTGCACCTGTCACCACGCACGCATCAGGCCAATTGTCCTTCCATTCGGCCTGGGTGCCGGGTTAGCTCTGTGGTTAAAGCACTGGCCTGCTGCTCTGGCCGTCCGGGTACAAACCCCGATGTTCTTAATTTTATGGATGCGTTCCAATTTACCCTTTAGACGGCTTCGTTGCCGTCTTCGCGGACAGCCCGCCATGTTAAAGCCCCGTTCCAATTCAATTGAAACAGTCGACGAAGACTACTTCGAAGAGGCAGCAGCGAAGTCAGCAACGATGCAGGCTACCTTCCTGTATAGCTATCAAGTGACGCCAGCGCCACCTTTTTGTGTAATAATGTTGTGACAAACTAACTTGGTGTTTTATTGAAATATTTAGTATAATTTAGGAGTGGTGAAGATGCTTTTATTTAGTTTCTAAATCACAGAGTGTTTGTAATAATAACGGTAATGTCATTTACGAAACCTGCGGCTTCCGTTTCTCAACATGTCTGCCTGTCGTCTGCGTTGGTGACCGCTGTGCCGTGCCAATTCTGCTTCCTTTAGACGTCTGATAAGACTGCCTCGTAACCTGTCTACAAGTTGTCAGCGAATCGGAACGCTGCCTATCTTTGCAGCAGCGGCCATTTCGGAACCATTCGTGTTCACGCCGACGACGACTACTACAGCCAGTTTGCGTGTTTGATGAGACACCTCAAATTTTCGCCTTAAAAAAATGAAAACACGGAGACCATCAAGCGCTCCGCATGTTTTAAAAAGGACAACTGAGCGTAAAGAACAGGAAAAAAACAGTTTTTTTTTTAAGTTTCCGTGCTTTCGAAATGCAACACCGAGTAGCCGAACAACATTCTGAACTTCGCTACGAAGAAGGGCCAATGGCCGCGTCGTCCCCCTCGGACAGCAGCGCGCAAAGGACGCTAAACACTTGTGCCGGGAGCACCGGAGCAGAAGCTCGGGGACAATGCTTTATGACTCATACGGCAATTGCAGGGCCTGAGCTCTCTAATAAGGGAATCAATAAACAATAACAAGGCAGCCAGCTGCTAAAAGCGCACTGACGTGAATTTATCAAAACTGCTATTTTCGGCTGCATTGTGTTATTGTGTTAGTTTAGCTCGCGCCACCGCTCGTTTCGGTAGTTGGTGGTAAAACACAGTTTATTCTTATTTAAAGCTGGAAAGACGACACGAATTCTAGGCGCCGTTAGGAGCTGCGTGGTGGTATTCTGCTTCACAGCTAATGTCGGCACTGTGTTTGCAGAGGCGCGGTTCAGATAAAATAATTGCGCTAGAAATCTGCCAGATGTCACCATGTTGATTTGCGGTTGGGCCGACACAGGCGACGTCACCTGATCGCCGAGAAGAATGTGTGGTAAAGAAGCGCCACTCTTAAATGCACTTTTATCTCCTGAAAAATAAACTAAAATAATGAAACTGCGTTTAAGTCAGCCGACAATACTCGGAACATGGGCTGCACGCTTCAAAAGCGAACTTGATTAATTTATCAGACAATGCTTACAACTAAGTTAGCCTCATTAAACCGGAGCTGATTAAAAAAAAACGACGTGTACCAAATTGAAGGTTGTCCGTTAACGTGCTTGACCACACGCTGTTTTAGTAACTCCGTGCCGCTTTTGTAAATTTACGGCAGGCGTTAAATAAGGGCTGGAAGTACACAGCAACATCGGCCAATCAGTAGCGCGGACGTAACGAGGCAACGTGTGGCTTTGCCGAATCCGCCCCCGCGTTGTCTGCGCCCACGGGGAGTAAACCTTTTTTCCCTCTTTCTCCGTGATGCAAAAAAAACGGACCTCAACGGAACGGGTTCCGTAAAAAGTTGCTCCGCAACCGGATTCGGCCTCTCTTCCGTAAAACTGGTTTTCACGAGTACGGAACTGCTTCCACTAGGGCCCGTTTTTCTTTTTTTTTTTTTTTTGCAGCATGAAGACAGAAGGAAATAGGACTTAGCAGACGACGCCCCTTGGAACTACTTTCTTCCGCGAATTCTCATTGGCACGATACGTCGCAGCTTCAACAACGCTGCACGGAATTGTGAAAGAGAATGTACAACGTAACAGCCTTTCCTCATGGCAAGTGGGACAGAGCTGTGCCATTTAAAATGATGCATGGCTACGACAGGCCTTGAAGTAAGTTCCGTGCGAAGTTCCAAACCGGACCGCTATCGACTACTGTCTTTTTCTTACACCACGTCGTGCGATCTAACTTTGGGATGAGCGATGTTTCCGGAAACGCCAAAACAGAGTGCCCGTTTAAGAAACTACTGACAGCTGCCGAAGTGTAGGCGCATATCTTCTTCCGCCGATGTCAAACAATCATTAACATTGATTAGTTAACGCATGACCTATGCAGGAAGCTTCAAAGGAAGGCGAGATCAATAAGCGCTTAATTATTAGTCACGGCCCGTCCCGAACCTTTGTTCTTTAGTAGTCTTTCTGTCGGCGGCGCTGCTGGCTCTATTCCAACATGTCTGCACTGTAGCACTGTAGGGAGCGCATGAGTAAAGTTGACCCTGCTTTATCCCGTAATTACTGACTCCGTCCGCCCGACACGAAACATGAGCGTTCGACATTATCATAATCTCTACCATTACGTACGGACAAACGCATCCAATAAAAGAACTTGCTATACGCTGTTGAAGAAAAGTGTACGTCGTCATTTTAATCGTACCATTCATAAACCTATCGAGTATTGCCGCCCAGACATAAGGCATCGTGTTTCGAAAGCTTCACGAAAGAAAAGCGCACGTGAAACCGTCCGCGATTAACGACGAACCGATTTGGCTGAAACTCAGTAACGAGCGTTCGTTCCAGAAGCAGAAATTGGAGTGTTTTGAGGCGAATGAAGAAGTAGATTCGAGTTTCCGAGTGGGGCTCATTTTGTTATGGCAGTGCAGTTTGAAAATAGAGTGGGCTTTCAAGATCTCTCTATATAGGAGTGCGGAAAACACATTTGTGAAGCTGGCTCGTTAAGAGAGAGGAGGCAGGGTTGTGGGCATGTACGGTGACAGCGTACAAATTTAAATCAGCTCGGTACGCGGGATCTCCAGTTGCTAAACAACAACTATAATGGGCAATGCGGAGCACATATAAGAACGGGAGAAAAAAAAAGTAATATTTCGCGGTAACGTTTCACTCTTACAAAAAACGTTGTGGCGTTCACTAAAGAAACACTAATAAGTTACTTGTCCCAGTATGCTCTACGTAGTTAATAAATGTAGGTGGTAAATGCAGCAGTGTTCAGGGTTACTAAATGAAGCAGGCAGTGGTAAAGTCCTAGCGATGACATCCTTCTTAGCGACATGCTTTTACTAACTGGTCATGCATAACCTAGCCATAAGCACGACCTTAACCTAGTGTATACTACTGCCTACACCCAATTAATTTCCTAACTATGCAGTTGCAAGTGGCAGAGCCTACGTACCGTACCGCGGGTAGTAAGGTTCGTGAGGAGTTAGCAAATACGGTCGTTACTACCCTTTTACGACCTTTTTAAGGACGGTAGCTTTTCTTGGGCTACTTAAACACAGAAATTTTGGTCTGTCTGTGTGTCTGTCTGTCGGTGACTCGATTCAGCCACCCGGCCAAAGTAAAAACAGAATCAGCACAATAGGTTTATATACCCACAGCCAAATCTAAACGTCTACGTATGGTGGCAATGTTCATACTTATCAACATCGTTGAACAAGAGAAAAACAAAACATTACGCAAATATGAGGTAGGAAATCCATACATGAGTAATATTTGCAGTGTTCCTTTATTACAAAATTTTGGATGGTTGATTTTTACGATAGCAAATGAAATACGTCCACTGCTGAAAATAAATTCCCTTATCGGCTCCTGTCGCGCGCCCACTATAGCTTCTGGCGGCATTGTAAGAAATCAATCGGCAACAGTTACTAAAGGTTCCACTAGATTGGTTCCATGTTCTGCTTGGAACGCACGTGGAGTAGGGTTCTATAAACGCGTGAGTAGGGTGCCTCGATTAACGCGCGTCTCCGCCATATGGCAGCGCTGACATCCAGGCACTCGGCGTGGAACAGTGGAACGCGGTAAATTTAAATTGACTCGAGCAAACCTCTGGCGTGTTCGTCTTGGGAGGAGCGAGACGGGAGAGGAACAGCATGAGAGGTGAGCAGGAAAGAGAAGGGAGGCATTTACTTGGCAGGGGTGCCAGACGACTATCGTCTTTCTTCGACATTTGCAACGAAAGGAGCACATACGAGGCCATTTTTTTTCATTAAGAGTGTTGGGTTTAGGCTAGTTGGTGTCTGTAATCCATGACTTCGTGTGTATCGCAAGAAAAGAAAACCGGGCAAGCAATTAAATTCGGGGCATCGTCAACAAAGCTCAGTTGGTAGTAGCCGTCACCTCTTTCTGGGCTTGTTGTCCGTTTTTTGGCGCTACACAAAGTCAAGGAACTGAAGTCTGCTTACGTGCTTCGAAGGCTAAAGCCAGCGATTATCTAAGACCTTTTCACAGTTTGATCGTGTTTGCGCCTCTTTTCTTCGTCTTCTGGCGTGAATTACTCCGACTGGTAGACCGGCTCGCAATTCACGCGGAAATTTCCCCGCAGCCAGAGCACACACGCACTTCTACTCACGTGCTGCCACGTGCACCTGTGACGCGGCACGCATCGGGCTAGTTCTCGTTTCTCCCTCTGGCTGGGTGCCGAGTTGGCGCAGTGGCTAGAGCACCTTGCCGCTTCTCTTCATCATCATCACCATAATCATCATCATCATCATCATCATCATCATCATCGTCATATTGTCAAAGTCCACTAAAAGCAAAGGCCTCTCCCACAAATCTACAATTATCCAGGCCGTGTGCTAACTTCGACCAATTTATCCCCACAAACGGCTTGACCTTATCTGCCCACCTAACTTTCTGCCGCCCCCTGCCACGCTTGCCTTCACTAAGGATCCACTCTGTTACCCTTAATGACCTACGGTTATCTTGCCTTCGCATTACATGCCCTGCCCACGTCCATTTCTTCTTCTTAATTTCTACTAATATGCCCTTAACACGCTTTTGTTGTCTAACCCACTGCGCTCTCTTCTTATCCCTAAATGTTACACCTGTCATCTTCCGTTCCATTGCTCGCTGAGTCGTCCTCAATTTAAGTTGACCCCTTTTAAAGAGCCTCCAAGTTTCTGCCTCGTAGGAGACTTCTCTAAATACCCGGGTTCGAATCCCACTCGATCCCCAATGGTTATTAATTTACTTAAAACTTTCTTTACAGCGGCGGCCATTATGGTGGCATTCTTGTTGACGACACCGATCACTTTTCGCACGTGATGAGCCACCTAAGGCTTTCACCTTAAGAATAGAATAACAAAGGCAGCACAGCGCGCAGAAGCAGCGTGCACGATAGAACGCGTTCGCTTCACAAGTAATACGCGTGCCTTTTAAGTGACAACCGTTTAGGGGGACATTCATAACTACAAAACGCAGAAAAAGAAAAGCGTGCGTTGACTGTATACTGTCCCTTGAGCGCTTCTTGGAGCCGTATGTGTGTTATTAGTTCTACAGTGCATGCGCCGGTAATCTCCTGGTCTCCTCGATTCGGCTACACTTTCTGCACTAGTTCCCAAAAGTGCCGTGCAAGTGCAGCGCCAGTTCTTTCGCACGCTACACCTTGCACGAGACGAGAACTCGCACAGGGGCTAGGGCAGAAGTGTAGAAGAACTGGTGCAGCACGGCGTCAAATCGAGGGCCGAAGTGCTGGTGGCGCAAGCTGCACTGGTAAATCGAGTGCGCGAGTGCTGCACCGCCTGAACTGGTGCAGAAAGTGTAGCCAAATCGAGGAGACCATCCTTTAAAGCTGGACAGCTCGGACTTCAAAGTCCAAATACGCTTAGTCACAAGGGCTACCACCATTGCCGCCGGCTACGCGCCAACAACCACCAGGGCTAAATAAAGGTCTCTCTCTCTCTCTCTCTCTCTCTCTCTCTCTCTCTCTCTCTCTCTCTCTCTCTCTCTCTCTCTCTCTCTCTCTCTCTCTCCACTTAATGGAGTGGTATCTTGGTTGTTTAGGTCTAGAGCGCATGCGTCGGCAGCACCCGCCCTTGAATACTTGTTAGAGGGGTATGCGGGCTTCTAAAGCTACAGCGCATGCGTGGCCAATACTCTCCCTTGTATGCCGAAAATCGGAGTGGCGTTGAGCGCCAATGCGTAACGGCCGTGGGTTCACCGCAAACGCGTGGGGGGGACCCGACACGACGAGGCTCCGCTCAACAGGTGCCCGTACGCTCGCAGGAGGCGCCGATGCGCACCGCGTCTTTCGTGACGGCGCCGCAGGTGCATCGCCGCTGGCAACGCTATAGATCCGTCGCTCTGCTTTCTTTTGTTTCTTGCCTCTCCGCTCACGGCCGAGCCAGAGGCGAGGAGCAACACATGTCACCGCACACGCTATCTGATTGCGTCGCTGCCGCCGCCGGGCGCTTGGCGTGCCCGGCGCGTCCGCCCAATTGATCGCACGCGGAGGCCCCGGCGATTCCCGGCCCGTCGCCGCTCACGCTGCTGGCTGCTACGGCGATGCGTTTGTTTCTTTACCGCCCGCGCCGTTTTCATCTCGGCTGTGTCTAGAGTGCCGTACGACGGTCCTATAAGCACTCCACTTTAGCGACGTCCACCGGCGTCCCAAAGAAAAAAAATGCCGCGTCTGGCGCTATACTTCGCCCTCCATCAACGTAACGTAGCGTAAATTAACTTAAAATAACCTAAAATAAAACTCATTTAAAATACCGGAAAGTAAAGTAGGTTATCAAAATAAGAAAATAAAACTAAAGATGTAAAAAAAGGTAAATGAGACAAGATACGGCCTCGAACTACCGCCCTATAGTAACAGGAAGGTAAGACGTTATACACCACGGCGCACACGCTGTCACCTGTGTCAGCCCTGCCTTAAATATTCTAATGTCGTCGGACGGCACACTAGCCACGGCTGCAGCTCTGAGCTGGAGTTCCGTCGTGCGGAACTCTAGACACCGCCTTTTTTTTTTTTTTTCGTCTTTGTTGTAGGAGCGTTTCGTCCGTTGTATCTCTCAACCGCCTCTCTGGTTCAGTTAATCATTCTATGAGTTTACAAAATTTAGCACCATTCAACCCTATGAAGGTGGATGACCAGAGCAGCTGTTTGTGGGATGTCGGTTGGCAACAAAATCCGGCTCAATCTGCGCCGTCACGCCGGGGAAGCGTTCAAAGAGATTGCGAGTAGGCTTCACTGTGCAGCAGAGATTGCGGGGAAACCAGCTTACAAAGACCAACCCTACACACCGACCTTCTTTAGTCGGCTTAACTTCTAAACGAAGATGGGTTGCTGGGAAGACATTTTTTGAGAAAGAATACACGCCATTTATGACAAAATATGCAGCGCCGGGGTCGAACGGGGGGCTGTAGGCAGAGGGTGTGCCGAGGAGACGGTTTTTGTCGGTCTCCGCTCACAAAAAAAAAAAAAAAAAAGAACGGCGGAGTTAGCGTATAACAACTCCGCTGTAAAAATTACAGCAAAACTTAAGCAGTGGTGTGATGATTGTGAAAGCATTAGTGGCCAATTACCGAACCGGTCCTTTCATTAGCATCATAACTCTCCATTTTCAGCTTCTTTTTAAGCCCTGGATGTCTCATCAAACGCTGACCGCGACCGTCGAGTAATACCCAAATGTTACGAAAGTGGCACCAAAATGGTACCAAAGTAGTACCAAAATGGTACCACCGTGGAACCAAAATGATTCCAAAGTAGTACCAAAATGGTACCAAAGTGGTACCAATATGGCTGCCGCTGGCACGAGGCGTTCCATAGCGAGGCGGTGGGAAACAAACGCCTAAGTGTATGCTATGACCTCACGGTGACGCGTGAGTAGAACACGAGCACAACACTACGCAGAGCTCTGTTTCTGGAGAAGGTGTTGCGTGAAGCTAGACAAGCATGCCTGTCCAAGCGATTCGCGTCAAAAGACTGGCATAAGGTATAAGGCGAAGAAAGAGACGCAAACACGATGCAACGGTAGATAAGTCTGATAATCTCTGATAATCTCTTTCTTTGGTTAGGTAATCTTTGATAATCTCTAGGCTTTCGCCTTCGAAGCCTGTAAGCAGACAAAGATGTACAAGATTTTTTTTTTCTTCTCTTCGTGACTATGGTTCGGCAAATACTCCCCTAGCATCTCTAAGCAAATGGCCATGTGTACGGAACGTACGCTGACGCCCCACTAATTGGTACGTCTGTTTTAGCAAGCTCAAATCACTCTTATAGGCCTCAATATGCAAACATGGGGCCAATTCAACGAGTGATTGGGCCGCGTAATTCTCAGATAGCTGGGATTGAATTATTCAATCTTTTTTTTCGCGATAAGCACTTGCACTTTCGCGCTAATCTGTGCGCATTATTGTTTGTTTCACCCTTCCGCGGAATGCTGATTTTTCCCTCTGCATATCTTCGGAATTGTGTCTAGTTTATCTGAGACACAATTATAGGGATTTTAGCAAGCTCAAATCACTTTATGGGCCTCAGTATTTGTCTCTCACACAGGGTTTTAAAGCAAAACTCTCTATGCCTCCCTGATTGCTCGATGGCGCGCCAAAACGGAATACAAGAAAGCCAACTTTACACAATGGGTTCCACGTAACGATGGTGATGAGTAGCGAAGGCACATCAAGCGCCTAAAGAAAAAAATTAAAGCCGTTCCACTCAATGTGAAAGCTAATGGGCTGTAGCGCCGTTATCCGCCGTTACACTGGCACTTTTTTTTTTCGCTTGCTATTATAAAAACCAACCCAACCAGCGTTCCGAAATAAATAAACGTAGGCGCTGCCGGTGAGTTACGCATGTTTAGCCTAATATGCGCCTGCAGTTTTCTTTGCGCTAAACAACGGGGAGATGTATGACAAGCGCCAGCGGTTCACGAGTTTCGAACACTTCTGACTACATAAACCGCTTGGCTTTCGAATCCTCTGTGGGACGCCGCTACGACGGAACGCCGTGTGGCTCTGCTGAGATCCAGCGAGCGAGCTACGACGACAAGGCGAGCCCCTAAGTGCTCTGCACTTAAAAAGGAGCTTCTCGTGGTCGGTATCAAACCTGCGTCCCTCGCGCCTGGAAGCCGACCTCTATTCGATTGCGCCACTCCAACACAGTCGAAGCAGTCCGGATTTCAGACTTCGTTTAAGTTGACGTGCACAACGCGTTCACTAGGTTCGCGTTTAGTCAGTCAGTCGTGGAGGCACGGAGACAGTTGTTGGGAGGCAGCCGAACCAAGAGCCGGGCAGCACCGCCTCATGGAAACCATCCCTGAAGTGACGCCGACTTTATGGAGATCGGTGTAAGCTTGGTCTCTGTAAGCTGGTTTCCCACAGTAGTTGGGCCAGTGAAGCCTACTCACTAAGCAAATGTAGTGTGTTAAGAACGGCAACGGAGTTGCCGATGTGGCTCATCACCGCAGCCGGATGCTACTCCGCGCGGCGCAAGTAGTGCGTTACTAGGAGTACTTTGAACATGGCACGAGCCGTTTTCGTGATTTTTTTTTACTCAATATGCTTATAAGCTACTGCAGCGACGACAAACCGCCTACGCGAGAAAAGGCAGACGATATCACGCATTCATAGCAATCTCCCTTCAAAACGCGCGCGCCCGTTGACGTCCGCGTCCGTCACTTAGGCTGAGTGATACCGTACAAGAGCCATTGCCGTTCTTAACTTGTTCCCGAGTACACCTTCGAGGTTAACTCCCTCTTCCGCCTCACCAAGCCGGACTAGGAAACGGCTTAGAAAGTTCTGTGACGACACGCGCATAATTAAAAGATAGCACTGGAGCGAACTGAAGCGTAGCTAATGCTGAGCCCTGCTCCGCAGCAGTGAGCAGAAGGTCGAGTTTGAGGCGCAGCCGTCAGAGCTCTTTCACGTCTTCGACCGAGATGGCGGCTCCCGCAAAAACATCGGCGAAGTTGGCCGCCGCTGTGACGCAGTAGAAATTGTTGTCGTTATTATTGTTGTTGTTGTTGTTGAATGGTTTTCTTAATCAAGGGAAGGCGCTGAGAGAGCCAGTGGTGGCAACCTTTAATGAAAATTACGCGCATTCGTGCTCTAAACCAACGCCAGCATGCGTGGCGCCCGAAATACTCCTCTGCTTTCTAGGAGCACCCGACGACATTAGAACCCTAATTAACAGGCTCTTAAAAGAGTGGTGGGGTGGATCCCGAAATTAACGAGGCCAAAAAATTACGCCATCTTCCCGTAGGGGAACCCTGAGTAGTATGCGAAGCAGCCATGGGGTCGACTGAAGTTCCCATTAGTTTTCAGTTCGTCGTTTCCGTTGACGTTCAGCTTCGCGTGCCTTCGTTGTATCAGTAGCTTCTTGACGTAGTTTGAATGAGTGAAGGTCATATGGCACGTTCGTAGCACATGCGCCCGTCTCGGTTTGTAGCACAGTGGGAAGAGCGCCACGTATCTCCCGTTGCGGCCAGAGAGTCCTGGGATCGAAACTGCGCGCCGTCTAACTATTCCTTTTTATAGTGTACTGCGCTGACGTCAGCCCAAACGCTGACGGGGCTGAAGAGACGCGCATGCGCAGTAGAGTGCGGACGCGGACAACAACGACAATGAGGGAGGGAGGGACACAGCCCCGAGCATGAGATGCTCTGCATCTAAAAGACAAAACACAAGTTGGGGTCGTTAAAAATACTGCTTTTTTTCTGGTAACAATAATAGCAAGTTGAAAACAAACATCAAAACTAATAATGGAGATGACAATGAAAACAGACGAATCATTGACTACTCCCGGCTTATTTCCGGTGACCTTTCTATGACGTCACAGAATCTTGTTAGTGCGATTAGCGGCCGCCGAGCCTAGCCACCGCCAAGAAGCATGACTGGACGATTGTAATGGGGCTTCTAGTTCCGCTTGTTCGGATCACTTGAATGGTAGTGAGCGGTTAACCCACAGGCAATTATCTTGAATTACGACAGACTGGACACAAGTATGCCCAGTTTGTCGTAGTATACCCAGTGCAATTGAAGATGAAGCAGTACCAACTAGCCCAATAATACGTCCTTTAACTGATAATTACGTTTTTAATGCTGGTACTTATTATGTCCCTGCAGCGCTCCCATTCGAAAATGATGACAAGAAAAATGTCGGTAGTTTGCCGAAATTTTGCGTGTCGTACTGTCGTCTTGTCGTATTCTTGTCGTCTCGTGATTATGATGTCCTGTCGTGTGTCGTATTCCTGTCCTGGTTTTGGTGTTCCGTCGTGCCGAATTCCTGTCTTATCAGCAGTTGCACTGAATGTTATTGCCCAATGTGAAGAGTAGCGTAAATGGCAGTTATGTTGCGACTACATAAATGTTTGTCGTTGAGAAAATTGACTTTGTCGTTATGACAGAAATGTGTGTCGTAACAACAGATGGTTTTGTCGTAACAACAGGACTTCTGTTGTCACAACAAAGCCTTTTTGTCGTACGACTGGAATTTGTCGTACGACAGGTTAGGTTTCTATGGTATTCCTGTTGTGATTTTAGACTACGCTAAATTTGAGTTTTTGTATATTTCTCGTGATTTTTGGTCAAAAATGTTTTTCTGGCTGGATGGAAACTCAGTGAATAACCGAAGGCTGGTTCTTTTAAAACGATCAAAGTTGTGTTTTATCTGCATGGCTCCTTTAAAATACGCAGTGCGCCGCAACGAGTAATGCACCCGCAGGCTCCGTACGGTGCGCGAGATGTGGGAGTGTTTGCCAGCAGTGGTTATTTTTACGCCCTCTTAGCCGGATATTTATAACGCCACATAAATCCGCGGCTCGGATTGAGCTGCAGAATAAACTTTCATCTCTATCCCCCTTTCCGGCGTGAATATATATTACCATAACGTGAAAAACTGGGCGTGTTGATTTTGCGCTGGTTATCAGAAAATTTTATAAAGCTACGTCCAGTAAACACCCCACGTTCTTCGTTTAACTTGAAATACGTTTTTTTTAATGCGTAGCACTTCTGCGTGGGCTCTAGGACAAACTTCTTCTGTCCGTGTGTGACGCCTGGTGTGTCACACTAGAATATGAAAAGGCTGTTAATAAAAGCCCCTTAGGCATCATGCTTTCAAATAAGACCTCTTATATGGCCAATCAAAAATGTTTCATTTGTTTGGAGTAGTGAGACCGACTTGGAAATGGTTCGGTCAGTGCAGCACTATTTATACATGGTGTCTTATGGAGATATTTAATCTAGGCTCTTGGGGCAGAATACTTGGAGATCAGACACCTTCTATTGCGGCTAAAGATGTCTTCCCTGCAAAAAGATTTGCGTACACCTGGGAAGCCAAGTTTGAGATGTATCGGTATATGGCGCTTAGTAAAGATACGCATGGTACTAAAGAGGGACTTTCTACGTTGGTAATAATATTCCTCAAAAAATAATTTACCAGCATTGCACGTATGTACTGCACTGAAGCTAACACTAAAAGGGCTCGCTGAATAGCAGTTTGGCTGACACATTGTCTCGACAATACCTACGTGTAAGTGTCCGCGTTTTTTTTTTTTAAGCGAACGCTTTCTTAGTGGGGCCTATGATGTCCTGTAAAAAAAAAAAAAAACTATAACGCATTTCCACATAGACCAGTTGGCCGACGGAAAAGCCCTGATAACATCTCTAGACACACGGCGCGTAAATATAACCCCCGGGCTTCCATTGTGTCAAACGATTACTTAAAAAGCGCGAAAAAAGAACGCTTCTAGCTATATGACAATACACGGATCGATTACGAAGAAGGGAGTACAATAGGATACCTTCATCTCGTACACCACGTGTCGGTATACATTCAGATCGTTCGCTTCGTGCGCAAAAAAATCGTCACATGGATTCGTTCCTCGTTTGCCGAGTGGGCATTCGAAGGTTTGGCGATCGATTGGGCGCACTTTCGGCGAAGGTGGGACGCACTTTTATCTTTCGCGCTCCTCCCAACTTTCTTTAGGAAGGCCAATATTTTTTTCTCTTTCAGTAAGCTGTAGTACGCACTTACCAACCGGAGGTCATATGTACTACTAAGATCTCAACGACGCCTATACTAAAAGAGACGCGGCATGCAGTGCCTTGAAGAAGACATGCCCAGCCAATCGTTTAGAGAAATAAGATGGCGAGAGGAAAACTATGAGGCATTTGTTATCGATGCAGTGTTACCCCACGTATTACGATTAAAAGTAGATGGGTTTGCTGAAGGGCCAGTTGGTACATTGTGCAATGAAAAAAAAAAAAAAAAAACAGAGCGATAGGCGGGACAAAGTAGAGAACCACAAACCACAGCGCCTGTGGTTTGTGGTTCCTTTACTTTGTCCTGTCGTTTGCGCCTCTTTTTTCTTCGTAGTACGATTAAAAGTGGCTTTAAATCTAGTTAATGAGACAAGTATTATGTCCGGGGAAGCGTGCTACTTATCAGTACAACCATCCGTGTAGTCAACGCCCAGATAACATTTCTTAAAATTGTCCATTGTATCTCGAAGGCTTCCACTCCCGAAGATAAGCTGCTTCTTTCTACGTTGTGTATTTCCCATGGACGCTGGTTTATCACATTAGACAATTTTCGATCCGGCCTCTGAAAATTTACGATTGAGTTAAAGGGTCTTTGCAACACTTCCAATAAACGCTTTCACTCTTTCGTTTGCGTCTGGAAGCACTGCGAATGATACAGTTATCATCAGCACGGAGCGGCACTGCGTGATTTGCTCGTCGCAGCAGAACTATCTCCCTTCCGTTTCTACTGTGCTTTTATAGCTCTCCTTTTTAAAGTGGCTATCGAATGCATTCATTTCTGCAACCGAAGGAAGTAAAGTCAGCTTATTTAGTGGCTCTTGTGGCCGATATCTCCGCTCCAGGCATATTCTGAACCAACACGATCTGGACAAAAAGTCTCGGCTTCCCTGCCCCGGGGCTTTTTTATGGCCGACATCAACTGCTCCTAACGTGGCAGCTCGCTTTTTTTTATAGTTTGTGCCGACGCGATAAGGAAGTCAAGTCAGCTCGGTTTGCTTCAACCGAAAAGTGTTTGTCAAATTTTGACCGTCTTAAGGGAACCTTCTAGGAAGGAGGGAAAGACTTAAGCGGTCTTTCCCGCCGCAGCGAGTCCATAAAGTACCCCTTTAAGCCGAAAGCACCAAATCAAACCGACCGTGTCCAGGATAAGAGCTTCCACGGCCAGAATGTACGGGTTCCTCTTCGCGTTTACCCTTTGGTTTCGTTTCTTCTGGCGCGGTTCCCCGTCCTGAAGTGGCCACTCCTGTTGCCACACCGTTTATTCGGGAAAGTGGTTCTTGATCACGCGCGATAGAGAGCAGACCGCGAATGCGTTATCGGCGAGGCATAAAAATGGGGAAGGTTTATGCTCTTCCAGGGGTAGCAGCTGTTTCCGCCGCAACGCCGCCGCAGGGGGGCGGTAATAGCGCGCGATATGCGATTGGAAACGAGCGCATTTTCCAACACAGCGGGCTGTGAACGGCCGCCCGATTTGGAGCGCAAAACCAGGCTCGTCTTCCCTTCGCCGGCCGCTGATAGCGCGGGAAAGTACGAAAAAGGGAAAAGCTGCAGCGTTTTGTCCGTTGCGTACGTGAAGAGCGCTAGGCTCCTCCAATTACGATCGAAACGGGATTTTCGTTTAGAGCACGGTTTCATCTTCCGAGCAAAGTGCATTTTATCTGCGTAGCGCCATTGAAGCTGCCATGTGGGCAGATGCACTCGCTGTGCGCTTAAGAAAATGGTTGCCGTCTGCTCCTGGCAATGCTTCTGGATCACCGTGGAGGAAAAAAAAGCTGGCCCACGCAAGAAGTTAGGGCAAACTTCCTTCCACTATTCTTATTGGCCTGTGCGGGTGCCTTGTCTTTCTCTTATTGGCTACTGGCCATCTACACTAAACCATGTAGTTAACTGAAGAGGTAACGTGTAGCGTGTTTGCCTTTTACGGTGTCAGTTGTCAGTAGATTATGTGGAGACGGGAAGCTTTTCGGAGAAAGTGTGCGTTTGTTGTCGCCGCTGTCACGAAGGCAGTGCTATTGCGTGGGAAAGGAGGCTAAACGCTTTTGACCTTGAGGCGGTGCGATCCCGGGGAAATGTCCTGGGGCGGTTTTCTCGTGTTTGTCCGTTTTGGAAACGTCCGTTTTGAGACCGTTTTATTGTGACGTACTTCCAGTTGTAGATGGGCTTTGGGTAGTCTTTTGCGCAACTGTTGTTTTAAACACATTTGAAATGACTAAAAATATTTAAAACTAACTATCTTTTATGCTTTCATTGTTCCGCCAGCGAACCAACAACATGGCGCCGAAAAATCGCCGGCTCCAAATCGTCTGCTCCGAGAAGCCGCGCCTCATAGCTCCGCCGTGCTTGCATGACGTCACATCCGGGTGTTCGCTTTTAGCCAATCAAGGCTTGATCAAAATTGACACTTTTGAAACGGGCACAAAACGGACAAAACATGAGATGACCGCCCCTGGTAAGCTGTACAGGCGTGAGAAGGACGCATCCAGACAACCCGATGTAGCAACAGCAGGTTCTTCATGTTCAATTGCGCTAAGTATACAGACGAACGGACACTAACGGACAGGGACGAGGCGCAGTGTCCGAGGCACAGCCGTTAGTGTCTGTTCGTCTGTATACTTAGTGCAATCGAACATGAAGAACCAACTAGCCCCATTCTACGTCCTTTTGAACAGCAGGTTGCCAGGGTCGGCTGGGCGGTCGTCGCTGTTGGAGGGTTACCAGAACAGGTTAATACGGCGTAATTTCGAATTTTTTAAAAAGAAATGCTGTGGAATTTTAAAAAGCAGCACGCGCACCTGTCTTGCCGCCCTCGCTACGGTCTTTTTGCCTCCCACATCCAATGCAGGTGACGCACTGAACTTTCTCAATTTCCAGTCCGGTATGGTCCGCGGACTTCACTCATGCAACCGGAGCTCGATATTTACAAGAAGGGTTGCAAGCCGGGCTAGTTGGAAAGACATATCTTGGATGAAACCAGCGCTATTTAGTCCTAATCGATATTTATCCCTAAGGTTACTGCTATATGCATTCTGCATATAGGACTGCTATATTCAGAATGCATATAGCAGTCGTGTGGAGTACGCCTTGCATGAGGCGGAATGGCATTCCGGTAGTGACAATGGGGCAGCCGTATTCGCTCCCCACAGTCAACCTAGCGAATGCCTTCGCGCTTGTAACGAACCCCCTGTTCAGGCGGGCTGTAAATGGGAGGGAGGTTGGAAGAGGGGAGGGATGGCTGCCAGGACATAGAGTGTTCCGTGAAGTGGCAAGTGTAGCTTAACTCTTTTTACAGCGAACCTGTCCATGGCTAGTATCAAGCAGATCGTCTGCGGCTACAGACCGAGCGTGGGCCAACAATTTCAGAAAAGCGTATGAAAAAAATAAAAAATAAAAACGAAATAAAAACAGGTCTCAGGGCGTCCGTATTCTGATATGAGATGGCTCATTTATTTCCCCTGAGAAAGCGTCTTTTGAGCAATGCACCTTCGTTCGGATGTGAAGCCGCTTTATCGATAGCGGTGCAAGCTTGGTGCTGGTCAGCTGGCTCTCCCACATTGCTGCCGCACAGTAAAGCATAGCCGTCTACGGAGGTAGTATGGTTGTAGCCCGACTCTATACTCCTCCCCAGCGCAGCCGCCTCCTTCCAGAGTCGCGTATACTGCTCGTCACGCAAGTATACCCTCTCCCCGCTCTGACGTTTCGCAATCCCACGCTGTCCTCTGAGGCCACCTGTACGGCCCACTATACCCTGCACCGTAATAGGCGGAGACGCGCTATAGTAAAACTTCATTGCCTCTACCCACCTATCGTGTGTGTCCATAGCCTGTGACGTAGAGATCGCGCCACATACCACATCTCGAATATAGCTCAGCCTTAACATAGCAAATCGTACCAGAACGCCAGCCTCGCTCGACTTCCCTCTTGACATGGCCGAAGGGCCCTGATTTCTTTTTTATTATCATTTGCCGAGATAGCGGCGCATTGTGTGTGTCGTGCCGGGATGAGGCTGCAATCGATGACACAGTCTCGAAGAGGAGCAAACTGAGCAGCCCGCGAAGGAGGCCGAGACGTGCCAGAGAAAGAGGGAACGATGCCGAAAACAGTTGGCAAGCCTTTGAAATCGATAGCGTAACACCTATCGATCCCCTTTTCGGCGAAAAATAAAACTACGCAGGCAGAGCCAAGTTTAAAGTTGAAAGCACAAGCAGATTGTGACAGGATGACAGACATCAAAAGTGACGTCTAATCATTCGCGTGCCTCGGGGAACACCCTGTCGATTGGGTTTACACAATGCTTCCGTGTTGCCTAGTTGTACCTTACGACGAAACCCAAAGCATAGAATTGGAAAAATAAATAACTAGGAGTGTTTTTTTTTTGTTCTACTTTGTTAGGCATGCTTATTATCACACACGTACTACAGCGTCGGAATACGGGCCTCTAAAAACCAACAGCACTCAAATTTCACCTCGGCCAAATTTATTTCGAATATACAGTATGCGTAACCCCAAGCCAACTGTCACCTATCTGGCAGAACTATGGAGTACTTTGTTAATCATTTAGAAACGTTTAAATTAGCTCCGTCAGAGACGGGGCTGCACCTGCCGGCGGATCGCGCAAACAGCCATGAAGCGGAAGTGACAGTTACGGCCAGCCCGGCGCTTGTTCCTCCGGCCAGCCATGAGAACCGGTCAAGCTCCACTGGGTTCGCTTCTCCTAGGGCTGCTGTGAGCACGAAGCGTTGTCCGCAGGTTTGCTCCGAACGGCCAGCGCGTGACGTCACTTCAGCCTGGCCGTAATGGCCGCGCTCTTCTCAATTTCCGTTTCGAAAATCCCCTATTTGCATGTGATGTTCGTTTCCGCCGTGCACACGCGCATTTCAGCTGTCATATTTTGAATCCCGCAGTCTTTGTACGCAGAGGAAAAGTAAATGAGGTTTTTAAGGGGTTAAAATATGTAGTGCAGTTGGCCTTACCACGACCGTTTGGCTAAGTTCACTTGTAGTCAGCTTGTAGTCAACGCTTCACTTGTAGTCAACGCCGTGTGTTCGGCGTTGGTCTCTGTCGCATTCCGGAGTATTCTGATTCGAATACTACCCAACGCGAAATTCACTCGATTTTATATTCAACTCCTTTGATTTCTTTGCTTACAACAGAATTCCTGAGAAACGTGGCGTCTTTCGGAGAACTCATTTGCCTTGCTTTGTATCCCATGAGCAGGCGGCCCGATTTTGTGTACCATCCGTCGCCCGTTTTGTGTGCCATGAGCTTCTGATTCTTGGCCGACATAGGCAACCGACGTTTACGCATTAAAAGGAAGTATCTTGCGCAGACGAAATTCCGCGAGCCCGACTCGCCTTCTGACCCAGTAAAGTAAGCGACTAAGTCACTGTTAGACATCACCTAACCGAAGACAGGAGCACATCGTCCCACGAACTTCCGGTGTGTTGTTCTCCCAAAGCCGCGAGTTGCCTGTAATTACGCCCCGCAGCCTCCTCAGGAACTCTACTGCAATGCTCTCGCCTCGGCTGCTTACTCTGCATTGTCGCTTAGAGTTAGTAAGCACATTCATTTCGCCTTGGCGACACTTTCCTGGTCCATTCCGACAGTCTGCGCAGAAGAACCGCGGTTCGCCCTCTCCTCGCCGTGTTGGCTCTGCGTGTAAGGCGCAGTGAATACACAGACGTTGCTAAATGACTACGGAGGTAACAAACGCCTACGCGGACACCTCCGCTGCAGCGCTTTGGGAGAACCTGAACGAAGAGAGTGAACGTCAGAAGCAGTGCTTTCACCCGTGCCAGCTTCATCGTAGCGTGCATGAACCACCGGCTTCGCGATAAAAGCGCCCCATGTCTCTCAGACTCTTTTCCTGCGCGATTCCCGTATCCCCAGCGGGACCCGGGGCGCCGGTGACAAATGACTCGAGGCCGCAGCTAAGGCACCATGACGCGACGGGTTAGTCGCGGACGTTGAAGCCGAATCAAGCAAGCCCCCACGCGTGCTGGAAACCACAGTCGACCGACCAAGCGTGTGCAAGCCGAGCAGCTAATAGAAAGGGCTCGCGCGAGTTAACTTTCAGCCGCGTCAGTTTCTCTTCTCAAGCGTTTCGTTTTCCTGCCGGGTCGTACTCATTCGAAGCGGGCTATCTTAGTTCGTTTTCGGTTTCTAACGCCCCCGAACGGTTCTTACTTTGACGTTTTTGTCTCCCCCGCTCCATTTCTGGGCGATAACCGTACCCGACTGCGTGTTGACAGTCGTTGACAGCACTGACTGTCAGCCTCTGCGCTAAGTGAAAAATCTCCGACTGTCAAAACTAAAGTCAAAACCGCGTCGAAAAACATCTCTGTGGAAAAAAAAAAAAACAAGGCCCCCCCCTAGCTGTTCTTTCTTGAATTCCTAATTGGTTCGCTGCGGAATGAAATACCGCTTAAACTATAATGCCCCGGAATTTTTAGGAGAGTAGCTGCACCGGTAGCTCAACTGGCAGAGCAGGGACGTGCTACTCCTGTTCCGGGTTCGGTCCCCGCTTTCTCGCAAGCATATATCAATCCATTATGTTTTACCAGCATATAATTTCTAATAATTGTTTCATAAGAATTAAAAACTAGTCTTGTCCTGTGTCTTCGGTGCTCTTGGCCAGCTTTCTGTGGTTATGTATGTATGTATGTATGTATGTATGTATGTATGTATGTATGTATGTATGTATGTATGTATGTATGTATGTATGTATGTATGTATGTATGTATGTATGTATGTATGTATGTATGTATGTATGTATAGTGCGTGTATAAAGGTAGAACCTACTTTCTTGTTTGCCCCCACACAAATACAAAGAGAAAAAAGGACAGTTAGTAACTACAGTGAAGCGTTTTAATAATAAGTAGAATGCGCAGTTTTGGGCAGTTGCTTTAGAGTTGATTTCAAAGCCCGAAAGACAGCACTCCAAATTCCATTTGTATGCCTAATTCCCGTTACTTTTCGTATGCGCGCCCCTGGTTCTTTTATCTTTGCACTCGTTAGATTTCGGGCTCCTTAACTGATCTCTTCAGTCGTATGATCTGAAAAGTCCGTTTCACAACTGGTTATATTCTAGCGGATCGATCAAACTGCGCCTTCCTAATCTGAAAGCATTGGCGGCTTCAACATTCACATTATCACCTATGTGTGCTTTAAACGAAACCAAGCGAACGAATACGATATCACATCTTCTTTTGAATTTTCCCCTCGGTGCAGCGTCGGATGACAAAAATTAATTGCTCGTTGCCAACACAGCGGTCGTCTGCAGTGCGTTGCATCAAGCATTGAATAGGGACGGGCGAACCCGACACCGTCTCACAAAATAAGCCGCAATCAAAGAGGGTCGGCATGGCTTAGTAACAGGAACACAAAAAGAACAGAGATATTCTGAACTCGCTCCATACCTGTCCCTTTTATTTTTTTCCTTCATTTTTTTTCTTTTCCTTTGACAAAGGTGGTCAGTTGCGAAATTAGACACGCAAGAAAGTAACGATGTCGCGGCGCGCAGCTTTCTAAATCGAGTTGCTGGAAACCCTGTTCAATTTTCGCGGGCTCGGAAATTTTCCATCCCGCGGGGGACCTCATGGCGATGGCGTGCGTGTCATCGCCGCGTGTGCAGGTCGAATAGGTTTTTGGTTTTGCAACGCGGCTGAACGAAAAATGAAGTATCAAACCCTGAAGGTCACGACCGAGCTTGCGATGTATAGGCAGGCCTCACAGAATAGCTATGCTTGGTCCGTTGCGTCACCGACAGACCCTTGAGGCTACCAGAGTTTCAGTGACACCGCGGTTGGGCCATCGTGGCTGGTGGAAATTGTTCCGAAGCCAACGGCCCCGGTGGCGTCAACTTCGAATTATCCGCATGCTGGATGTGGTGCCATCACCGGAAGTCGAATGGCGTCACGGCGAACTTGTCAGGGTAAATGGCATTCCTTCGCAATTTTTGAGCGGCCGTAGTAAGCATAGTTTCGTGCTAATATATACTGGGGCGGTATGCTCGTGTATTGTCCGTTTTGTGTCCGTTTCGAAAAGGTCAGTTTCTAAAGTTCCCGTTTTGAGCAAGCCATCATTGGTTAAAAGCGAACACCCGGGGGTGACGCCATGCAAGCGCGGTGGAGCTAAATGAGCCGCGGCGGCTTCTAGGAGCAGACGATTTTTCGTCGCCTTGTTGTTGGTTCGCTGACGGAGCAATAAACACATAAAAGATAGTTTTAAAAAGGTTCATTCTTTTACGATGTGTTTACAAGAACAGCTGCGCAAAAGTCAACCAAAAGCCCGCCAACAAGTGGAAGTACGTCACAATAAAACGGACGCAAAACCAACGTTTTCAAAACGGACAAAAAGGAGAATACCGCCTCAGGAGGGACATTTGACGCTAGTGTCTACGCTAGCCGCGCTTCGACGAGCGTGGCATCCTGTACCGTGGAGGAGCGTCCCATCCTTACCTGGAATGGCTAACCAACAAGCTCAAAAGTTGCCTGCGGCTGCACACAAACAAAAATATTGTCGTTAAAAGACTAACGTTGACAAACGCAGTCGCTTTTAAAAGAATTGTTAGGGATTTTTTAATAGCTGCATGCAAAATGAACAAGAAGAGAAATTGTTGCCCACGTTGATTTTGGCGTCAGGAGCTAAAATAAGCCGTGTTGCAAGCCAAGCCAAGTGAGAAAGAAACATGTGGAGGCTCCCAGTGCGGCATAGCATTCGACCGGGAGCTTTCCTTCCAGCTTATATTTGCCTGAAATTCCATGACAGGGAGAGGACACCACGACTGAAAAGGAAATGACGTCATCGTGCTCCTTTTCAGGGCGCATATGTTACGACATGCTTTGAACCGCTCGAAGCGAGGGAATTACATGTGAGGATGTTGAATGACGTCAAATTGCGCCCGTCTCTACTACGTATGGCATCGCTGCACATTTTGAAAGGGTCGAAGTGAGGAGACGGCATGGTAACCGGAAGAAAAATTACGTCACCGCACCTTTTTCAGGGCAGATAGGCTACGGTATCTTTTTAAACGGCTGACGTCAGAGGGCTCCTTGAGCGGAAGTATAATGGTTCACTTCTAAAAGTCTAAGCACGACAACCCATTAACGAACCCATGGCCCTCCTGGGTTCGTTCTCATGACGAATGTATACGTCCAGCGAATCGTACAAAAATACACTTTGGCATCCCTGTGGTAGTTTGTCCGTGAGGCAAGCCTCCACGAAAGGTCATTATTAACCCACTTCCTACCTTCATCCTAGCCTCATTTTCCCATGCGGCCTAGCGCCATCCTCGCAATAAATGTTACTTAAGTCAGTCAGATCAGTCAACAGCACAGTTGAGTACCTTTTATTGGTTACTGGTATTTCGATTTGAAAAGCACATTTACATTAATAGTGCAACGCAAAGCCGCTCAAGAGAACTGAACGCACGTTTTCCCGGTACGACGGTTGTTGTCCAGGACGCCATTCACGGAATGGTTCGCCCCAGCCTAAATATTGTAATGGATCACGTTGACCCAGCTCTGTCCTTTCTTTTCTTTTTTTTTTTTTTGCGCTGAACGACCCGTACGGGCCGCAGTAAGCGAGCCGCAGAAAGCGAGCCGTTCTCGCGGACGTTTCTGTGCGTAAATACTTAAACTGGCGCAAGTGGACATTACAACGCCCTCAGTGTAGCGCGGAGCGATTGTTTGCATTGCCCTTCCGAGGTCCATTACAGCGCAATGCGTGTCCGTGTTGTCGGTTAAAGGGCGAAACACATGTGCGGAGAACTGCGCGTTTTCGCATGCGTTTTACCTCTTCGGAAACCGGTTCGGCAGCGGTTATGAACACCGATGAATGCGGCAGGACCGGTTTCGGAGAAGGAAAAAAAAACTGTGGTTGATTCCTCTCTCATAGGAATCGGTAAAACACTGAATGTGAAATGTGCAGTGAAATCTGCAGCTGAGCATGATTTGCGGGTCGGCGGCTGTCTTGTGGGTGTGCTTGGCGAGCGACGTCCTGCTGGCGGGTCGCTTCGGCAAAGGGGTACGGCGTCATTTCCGTGGCGGATATGGCGTCAGTGAAATCTTGATGCATCCCGGCATAAAACACTTGTTAAAATATAAAACTCGAAAACGAACAACCCTAAGCATAACGTACTCTTTAGGACTACAGGTTGCTTCCGCGCACGAAGACCCTGTGTGCAGGGTACACCCCTTACAGGCCGCTTGCTTCGTTTTACTGGCGTCATTTCCGTGACGGATATGACGTCAGTGAAATCTTTGTGTATGCCGGAATAAAACACTTTCGTGTTAAAACGCGAGCGGGAACGCGTCGCTCTCCGCAGATGTGTGTAACCCATAAGTCTGGCCAGCACACGTTTCATTCAACAAAACAGATGAGAAACGTGCGGGTACATGGCCTACGGTGCCACCGCGGAAAATTACGCTTGTGCGAGGGGCGGCGCTGGAATTCCCGGCGCATGTTTTGGCTCATGGTACAGCAGCCAGAAACTATGCCCCGCAGTTGTTTCGCGCGCCGTTCGTCTGGTCCACTTTATTTTGCGGCCGCATTTACGTACATACGTACGTATGCAGGTATCTATATAAATTTTTGAAAAAAAAACATATGCAAATAGCGTGTGCGCGCGTTGGCGTGCGTACCGTGAATACCGCCGTCGCACGTATTCCGCGCGTGTTGCTCGCAAATTTATTCTCAGAAAGTGACCCAGAATTGCTCCTCCATTCAACTCCTCTCGCAAGCGGGGCGAGTCTGCGTGGCCGAAGAAAAGGATGCCGGGAAGGAGCGGGTGGGTGGAGGAGAGGTCGTTCAGCTTGCCAACATCACCGTCTGGGAGGGGCGGCGCACACACTAGATTTAGCCCCGGGGCACGAGCCAAGCAAAACAACGAGAGAGACAGCCAAAGGAGCCTGGGTCTGCGCTTAATAGACGCAGAGTGGCAGTTGCGGCGGGGGCGTCGGCTGAATTCAGCCTGTCCGACCTTGGCACTCGCTCCGTTTAGGAGGGCTCTGACCCTACGCGAGAAAGCGCATTCCCTCCATCTTTTCGTCGCAGTAGTTTATTTTGTTTTGTTGCTCCCATTTCGCCATTGCCTGACAGTTTGTCCATGCTTTACATTCCTTTTACCTTGTGTCCTTCTATATATATATATATATATATATATATAATATATAATATATATATATTATATATATATAATATAATATATATATATATATATATATATATATATATATATATATATATATATTATATAGCCTTGCCTTTTGTATGCATGCCTCTTGCCCAGGATTGGCAAACGCCTCAATCACAGGATCTCTAAACCCCGTCTGGAATAAATCGATGCGGCCCTCGCACATCTATAAAGATTGTGCAAGTTACTGCTGTAACCATTGGTTTATGCGCAGGGCACAAGAAAAATGTCTCTCGGCTACTTTTCGACATCTAACCGGGGACGAAAAAGAAATGACGTAAGATTCGCGAACTGCGTGGCGGTGAACAAAGCTTGTTGTCTCGTTGGGATGTGGGCAAAGTCACGACGCCTGTAATGCGTGCGAATGACCTGTAATGTCACCCTACGCTGATAGCTACGCAGACGATTATACTTCTCCGCATTGCTCCTGCATTACAGTATCCTTTCACGTTTGTAAAAAGGAAAACTGTAGACATACGTCGGAAAAATATTCGGGCGCGCACGCACGCACGCACACACACACACACGCACACCACACACACAAACGCACACACACACGCGTGCGTGTGTGTGTGTGATTGTTTGTGTGCGTTTGCGTGTGTGCGTGTGTACGTGTGTGTGTACACGCACACGCACACACATACACACAGCGCGTTGATTTGTTTGTTTCCCATATTTTCTTTGCACCGGGACGATAACACGTCACCTCACCACGGAAGGCAATTCGTATGTATTATAGTACCCTTCTAGTTTTAGCGCTGCTATTTAAACGCTTACATACACTATATACATGCACACACATATACATGCATACATACATACATACATACATACATACATACATACATACATACATACATACATACATACATACATACATACATACATACATACATACATACATACATACATACATACATACATACATACATATGCGTACGAACGTGCGTACGAAATATGCACATATATGTACACACGTACATATACCGGCAACGGAACGTTCAAACGATTGTCATCATTAACTTTAGTGAAAATAAGTTACGAATAGATATTCACTGCAGAGCAGTAGTTGGCGTCCTCATTTCAAGACTCCAATGGATCTTGCCACCTCTCGAGCCTGGTTTATTAGCTTTCTCTGAAGCTCCATGTCTGAGCTGGCAAGAGTTGCATCCCATTGCTCTTGCTTCTTATGCGGTGTTATACTGCCATGACATGTATCCGCACATTTCCATGCAACGTGGTATAATGTCGGTGTACCGCCGCAGTTGGGACAAGCTTCTTGGTATGTAGTGGTCCATTAAGCTGTGCCTATAGATTTGTATGTGTTTGTTTGAATTCGTTGCTACAAAATTGCGTTTTCTGTGATAAGTTCTTGATGATGGTGTGCGTACTGGCGTCTTGTGGGAAGCTTCCCACGCAATTCGAGACAGCTGAATCACGTTCTATCCCAAAGCGAGGCAAATTCCCGCACATTGACAACCTCAAGCCGATTTCACTCACCGCATGTATTGGCAAATTAGTAGATCGCATTATCCTCGAGAGACTCTAGCAGCACTTTTAGGATACGGGACGGATGCCAGACTCCATTTATGAATTTCAATAACACCTAGGCACTTAAGCCGGGCTCCTTCACCTGAAGGAAGCAATAATTGCATCAGCCGCCCGTCACTCCCCTCGAGCCACCTTTGCCCTGCATCTTAAGGGGGCCTCTGATAATGTTACCCACGCGGAGATTCTTGGTCGGCTTAAAGGCCAACTGCACTCAAAATTTCGACCGCGCGAAATCACTGTTCCTGCATAGTATGACTAAAAAGACCGCGATGTAGGAAGTATGACGCCTAAAATGTGCGTAATTACGCCGCAAGCGACCAGCAAAAATCGACGATTTTGAAAACGGAACTGGGCAAAACGCGGCCATTACGGCCAGGAGGAAGCGACGTATCAGCCGTCAGTGCCAGATCAGTGGTCGGCGCGAGCGGCCAGACGGACTGGCCTGACGGCGCGAGCTGTGCGGACCGGCCGACGCGGCCGGCTCGGCCAGCCAGGAGGAGTGTGAGTGCGCGTGCAGGGGTGTGGGGGGCGCGCGGAAAAGCGAGCGCTTGTCCCGCAAGCACGACACCATTCGTGCGCTCCGACAGCAGCACACCGCGTAGGCATGATGTCGCGACGACACTCGAAAAGGAGAGAACCGCGAACCGCGTGGTTAAAGCCTCTTCGGAGCCATGAAAGCCAGGTTCTCCCGCTGCGAGGCAGGCCGATCGGCCTGGACGGCTGACATGTCACTTCCGCTAAATGGCTGTTTGTGCGACACGCCGGCAGGTGCTTTGTCGTCTGCAAGGGCGTTATTTTGAGTGCCTGAAACTGAATAACCACGCATTGCACAGAGCTACCGGTCGCATCGCAGTAGTTCTCATGGTACCTACTACACATTTAGAAGGCATTTAGCCAGGGTGAAATTTGAGTGCAGTTGGCCTTTAATCAGACTCGCTGCTGAGAATGAACCTACAGGTACATCGCCGGTTCTCTCACAGATCACCGAGCCCTCCTCAAACTAGGGGACCTCACATCTGATCCAAGCCAGCTCAGCAGTCAGGACACGCTCCAGGGTTCGGTATTGTCTGCCCTCCTGTTTAACATCGCATTCACTGGCCTTCCCGCTGCTATAAAGAAAATACCTAACCTTCGATATAGTCTCTATGCAGATGATATTGCTTTGTGGGTGGACACCGACTCTCTCGGGGGCATCCAAGAAGCCCTCCAACGTGCTGCGGACAGTGAACGCGTATGTCCAAGTCAATGGCCTCCTCCCTTCTCCTCAAAAGCCGTAACTAGCCGTTGTACGCAAGACCAGTCTCAACTCGGACGATGACAAGATATTGATTACCCTCGATGGACACGCTATCCAAACAGGTCGGGCCGTGAAGATCCGGGCCTTACCATCCAAGCCAACACCAGAAATGACCAAACACGTTAGAACCTCAGTAAAGGGACCCACATGACTCGTCGCATCACCAACCGACACCGAGGCATGGAAGAAAAAGAAACTGTTCGGCTTGTTCAAGCCTTGGTCATCTCCCGCCTCACCTATGTCACGCAACATATTGCCCCAACTCGAACCGACACCGACCAACTGAATAACCTGATCCGGAAGGCAACCAAACAAGCTTCGGGCCTCCCGATGAGTATACGTCTACGCCCAAATTACTCAGCATGGGGCTCCACAATATCATAGAGGAGCTCATCGAAGGACATTTTTCCAGTCAACGCCTTAGACTCGCTCAAACCAAGGCACGCCGGGCCGTCGTTCAATATATCCAATAGTCATGACAAGACCCACCTGGTCCTCATCTTCGTGGCTTGGCGCCAGTCCATCTTTGTGTGCCCCCTTCCCAGAAATATGCTCCCGGACCTCCACCCTCGTCGTAGAGAAGCCTTAAGCAAAGCCCGCGAAAAACTTTACAGCAGCAGCTGGGACGTCCAGTCACCCAGACAAGCAAACGATTTTGGCAGTGGTATTCTCTAAGAACGCCCTAATCACTAGCGCCTATTCGGACAGCTTCGCCCCCGGACGCTGAAGAATTAGCTATTGCACTCGCCCTTACCCAACTCAGCGCCAAGATTATATATACTGACTGATTCTCAAGCCGCCTGCCGCAGGCTCCGTCGGGATGGGTGGCCCCCGCCGCACTGCGACTTCTGAAGCAACGTCCGCGTGTCCGTCGAGTGAACATTGTGTCGACTCCCGCCTACTCTGAATCGACGTGCAATACTTTTGCTCATATACAGGGTCGAGGCCTCTCTCACTGAGCCGCTGGGACCTGGAGGGTTTCCGTACCTCTTCTCACGTACCAAAAAATCACTTAGTTCTATCGGACCATGCGGCAGACCTTTTTCCGTCCTCACACATCTTTGACCAAAAGCGAAGAAGTCACACACCGACAGATTCAAGGATACACTTTTGCCCATCCAGTCCGTACGCATTTATTCTCTCCCACACAATACTGGGAAGCTTCCCACGCAATTGAAGACAGCTGAAGCACGTTTTCTTGAGCTAAACGTAAATTCTTCCAGGAGCTTAGAACTGTGAAACACATAATATTCTCTGCTCAAAAAACGCAAGCCTTCCTCCCCTGAACCCGCCGCCTTCCCGTGAGCAGAGGGAGATACTGCTGCCCAGCTGTCGACCTGAGGACCAGCTCCTGCTTGTGACCAGGGCTACGGCAGCCTGGACAGCACATGGGCGCCTGGACTCAGGAACAACTCTCACATCATTACATCATTCTCTAATAGTCTCTCTCCCTCTCTTTGTCTCTCCTCTTTCTGTCTCCCCTCCCCTCCCCTCCCTCCCTCCCTCCCTCCCTCTGTCTCCGTCTCTGTCGCTCTCTCCCTCTCTCTCTACTCTCGCTATTACAAAGGTGGTGTAGTTACTAAAAGTAAACGAGAAAAAAGATGCGTTATGTTTGCGCACGTTCACGGTTGGTTGCCAGGTCCGCTTCTGTTTGCAACGCGGCGTCCGAAGGACGAGTTACGGGGCCAGGACGTGTGCCTTCGGGTTCCGACGAATCGCAGAGCGGGCAGAAGTTGACGTGCTTCTATTGGCATCGTTGATGGAGGGCCCTAAGCGCTCGCTTCAAAAGAGTACCTGCTTAAATTGCACGCTCCGCAGGCTACCTGGAGTCGGGGACGTTCACTTTTGCCTTGTCCTGAGAGAAGGCGATGAACGTTCTTTTGGCCTGTTGAGTATTGGACGACTGAAGCGGCAGGCTTGTAATTGCATTCGCTCCCGCGGTGACAACGACTCATCTCACCCTGCATCTAGCGTATTCCTCCACCCCTGTATTGACGGCGTTATCTTGAACCCATAGTGCTTTTCTAGTCAGCCGCCCTTGCTTTGCGAGAGGGATGGCGAGAGTTGTACAACAGTTCTGGCTCTTATGTCGGAGGATTTTTAGTATGCGGTGCCGTTATATCACAGCTTGGCCAGTGTTTCCCTTCGCGTGATGGTTGCTACGAGTTTGAATTTCTGCCTATTATACGGGCCCTCGTAAGCTCATCGACGGTATTCCGCCAGCCCAAGGCCATTAGGCGGACCGTATGGTCTGGAGCAGTGAAAGGGCTTGCAGTGATGACCTGGTGACGCGTGGTGGCCTCGAAACTTTCTACGAAGGCTGTACATGGGTCACAAGCACAATGGCATAGGTAAGACTAGCGTGCTTCGCCTTCGGAGTGGCGGCCACTGTTTCCTTTTGTGCGTGTCACTCCAGCGCCCTGCTTCGCCGGCCGCCATTTTCCTTCGCCCTCGAGCTGCGCAATCAATGAACCTCCCTCCGCATTCACAGCGAACAATGGCTGCCTTGTTCCTGTTCCCTCATCGAATAAAAGGCGTCGCAACAAAGACGTGTGAAAGGTTCCGTCGGAGGTAACGTCAACACGGGATCCGGTTCGCGATATCGGCCGGGACCTATGCTGAAGGTCTATCGGCGATTTTGGCGGTTTGGGAAGCTCTCCAGTGGTGGCAAAACGGCGAGTTCTGGTCAGTACAGAGAGGTGCATCTGTGAGCAAACTTAGTCGCCCAAAGACCATGATAAAGCACCAAAATGCACGATAAGGCGCCAAAATAAGTCTATACCATGCGCAGAAGGTGTTGCGTAGAGAGAGAGAGAGAGAGAGAGAGAGAGAGAGAGAGAGAGAGAGAGAGAGAGAGAGAGAGAGAACGATATTTAATGAAGTCTGGTGATGTTGGCCGGGCTTAAATGCCTAACTTGCTACGCCAGTTGATAAGGTGATGAAGATGATGGCGATGATGTTCAAAAACTTGATGCGCACAGAGACGGCGAGCTATTCACAGCGACTGGTCTAGACCTGCGTGTTGCAGGTACTCTAGCAGAGTTTTGGTAGCCCGTAAAGCACGTTTGGGACAAGCCCATGGTCCTAAGACGTCCTTTAGCTGCATGTCCACGGTGAGCGGCAGTCCCAAAGCCACTGCGAGGGACACTCTTTGAGCCCTGAATCGAGCACATTCACAGAGCAGGTGCTGCAGGGTTTCTCGCCCATCACAGTGTGGGCAGAGTGGCGACGTATATACTTGTTTCATATTGAAGAGGAGGTTGCGCGTGTATCCGACATTCAACCGCATGCGATGTAGAAAGCTTCGCGTTCATCCATCGTCGTCATTACACGGAGGGGTGCATGATTTCTTTTTTGTTTTCTGTGCCCTGAATGTATAAATATGTGCCCTTTTCAATAATCAATAGTTGAAAGTTAGTGCTCTGTACGTGTGTGTCTTCCCTGCTCGTCGTTTTTGGCTGCGCTATTCAGTCCTCAAATAACTATTTCTCACCTAATTATTTTGTTACTTACTTTCCCGACCTGAGTAGTTTTTTTAGGGGAAATTAAACGTAACAAATTAGCGTCGTCTCCTCGCAGGTCGCTGCTCGCTGTGATCGTCTGCACGCTGCGGTGCGCAGACGATCAGATGTGTGCACAGTATAAAAAAATTATTCAGTCATGAAAAAGTAAAAGAAATAGTTAGGCAATAAGCTCTCAGAACAGCAGAATTAGTTCTTAGAAAAATATCTCGATTGCAAACATAGTCAGCACAATTAGAGGGCGCTGCAGTCGACCTGTGTGCTGTTCGCCAGGTAGCTTTATATTAAAAAGGACCTTCTGTACGCCTTGGACGGCAGACTAGCTCAATATCCGGAGAGTACACTTTAACCCAAGCCGTCTGGCACAAACGTTAAAAAAGGAAATCCACGAGTCGACATCGGAATCCAGCTTACGCCCCGCTGGTTAGGAGCAACGGTCGCTTCTCTTTAATGCTTGCTACCGACTTTTATCCTTCCCAAAACTCAAGGGAGATTAAACGAAAACCCCAATGTTTCTTAAGTTAGCGACACATTGATCAAGTTATGCAAAGCCGGCAACCACTTCACTTCAAGCTTCAAGGCGCTGATATCGCGTATATGTATATATATATATATATATATATATATATATATATATATATATATATATATATATATATATATATATATATATATATATATATATATATATATATATATATATATATATATATATATACTTTTTTCTATCCCGGAAGTATTGTGACAAATAACTGCAGCGCAGAAATATCATGAACAAAAGAAATCGCACGGGCTTCGTTAGAACGCAAGAATGTCCCGCTCCGTATGCACTGTCAAAAAGCAAGAAACCGGGGCCATAAGCGTAATGAGGTCGAATGGACAGCCGGCTTCTGCCCTCCCTCCGAAAAGGAAATGAATGCCGCGTCCTGTCGATGGCAGGTCGCTTTCAATGCTCGCTGAAGGACGCCCAGAAAGGAAATTATAACAATAATGCATAAAAGGACCGCGTCACGGCAGTCAACGACAGCGTGTTCCATGGCTTCCGGCACCGGACGTGTTGGGTCGTACACGGTACGAAAAGTAATTTTCGTTCCGCTGAATAATTTACGGGCAGAGCCTGTGTGCATATCTCGACAAAAAGGTTAGCTTTACTGAAGCTCGTGTAACTACCTTTCTAACCAGACACAAAACGTCGTGTCTGGAGCCCGCGCTATACAGGGCGCGCAGTACAATGGAATATAAAAAAGCGCACTTTGAAAGGTTTAGGACGAAAGCTCGGTTACGCAAGGTACAATTGACACTTCGTTCCTTCAGACTGACCCGCGAGGTCAGCCAATGCCAAGCCAGCGCTTCGCGCGGTTGCGGAGTGAAAGCGGAGAGGGGGATGGGAGAAAGAGTGAGGGCGTGCGTGCCATTAGAAAATGATACAAGGGGGAGCTGGCTGAATCATAATTCACTGCGCATGCGCGCCTAGAATGGGCGACTTCGCCGAGCAGCGTCTGCGTTTTCTCTTGCGGGGCAGTTGTACGCGAGCTTACTGCGCACTTTTGGCGCGAGAATGGAGCTATCTCTCCGCGAACTTTTCGCAGCAAAGCTGTATACCTGTACCCGCAACGGTTTTATCTCCGTGGGCAAAAGCGCCATGAGCTAAGGCCTAAGACGCCGATCGCATGCGTCAGGCTAGCCAGGCATTCAGCATAGAGCTCAGAATTCGTTGAAGGAAACCATGAAACAAGCATCGAAATCGCATTGTGGATGATAATGCGCTGTGAACGATGGTACCCCCCTCCCCAACCATGTGTTCCTGGTGAGGATTATGTTTGCACGTTATCTTTGAAGTCTAGCCAGGACTAGTGTCACTAAATACAGCAGTTCTTGCCCAAGATGCCGAACGCGTGCGTCAGGCTTGGCAGGACGCAGCATTTGCCGCCGGAGAAGCCGAGCGTGCTGTCAGTCGATATAAGTTATTAGATGCGACGCTGAGAGCATCTCTTGTCGGCGGCCCTGTCCTTCCTGCGTGCGTCCGTTGTTGTCCGCAGCCTTTCCACTCCTTCCTGCGTTCGTCCGTTGTTGTCCGCAGCCTTTCCACTCTCCCCCTCTCCTCTCCGATAGCGAACACTCTCTCGCGAGGGGCATTGGATTGGATTCTATTAGATTGGCTTGGCTTGGCTTGACTTGTATTGGATTGGATTTGGATTGAATTGGATTAAAGTGGATTGTGTTGGATTGTGTTGCGTCATAGCCGTGGCAGACGCACTGGCGCCGGCGCGGGCCCAGGTGAGAGCGAACACACTCTCTCAACATCTGCGGGTGTGCGGCCCAGCGCGCTCTCACTCCGCCGGTGGGCGGCGCTGCGCGCGGTGCTGCGCATGTGCAGTACTCTATCTCTCTCTCCGCGGCCTCCTCTCCTTCGGGCGCGCTGCGCATATAACCGGTGTGCCGCTCTCCGGCGGCCTTTCGGTCGACGGTTGCTCTCCGCTTGCGCTTGAACCCCCCCTCAGCGTCGCATCACACCAGCGTTCCCGCGAGGGGAGGTGGGCGTAATTTTTAGAGTGCCGCCACTGAGGCACGCAAGTCAGCAACAGCGACAATTTTGGCGTTTATCAGTGTTGCGAGATTGCCGCATCTACGGCCTCCCGGTCGTTCGTTAACAACACTACCGAAAAGGCAGCAAAACGGCGTCTATGGACACACTTCTCCTGCAGAAATATTGTTACAGGCGGCATGTTTGATTCGCATTCGGAACGAGGTTAATCCCGCGCATCCGCAGAGCAGAGAGGACAAGCTAAGCCTAGCAGAGTTGTCGACAAAAACGCGTAAGCAACAAAATGGCGGCGCCCATGAACCATCGCAGTGTAAACAAAAGTCACGTAATGCCAACTGACCCAAAATCATGGCGGCGGCACGGAACAATAGGAGAAACGACTGTCGGTACTGTGTACCCTTATCTAGCGACAGTAGCCGAGCGCAAGCGTCATTCGCGCCAAGACGACGAGAAACACGTCATACGCTCCTTTATCCCCGTGTATAGTGCTTTACAACATTTTTGCTAGACCTTCACTTTCGCAGGGCGGGACGGGGACCAATGGTTTTCATGTCGTACTTTGCTATGATAGTCGTGTGGTATACAGCCCATGTACTTCGCTGACTATATCACTTCCAAAAACGGTGCGGACTCGGCTGTGAAACGCCCTTGGTTAAACATCCAGAACAACACATTTTTTGGAAGCGTCTCGCGGCCCGCCAGTTCGACAAACCGATCGACGTGTACGACGAATGTCCCGGTTGTTGGCCGCCGCCCTCTATGTATGTCAAATGCTGAATAATGTTCTCCTATTCACAGAGCCTGCAGTTGCGGAACACAAGTAAGGCCGGGTTCAGACTGTTGCCGCAACTGTCGTATAACTTTAAAGAATGACGTCATTTCACCTCTCACCCAGCCCAACTGCGTGACATCCCGTTTTTTTTTTTACGTCCACAGATCCCCATATGGCTTTGGCGTCGGTAGTCTGAACATAGCGAACATAGCCTAATTTGTGATCCAGGTGACTATCCCCAAACCTCTCTAGTCTTCAAGTCGGACTTCAGCTGCATGCAAGCTAACCCTCGCGCCGCCTCTTTCTGAAATACTCCGTAACAAAAACGTTTGCCGTGGATTCCTAAAAGAAGCGAACACACGGCACCATTGTATGAAAAATGACAGGCACAAAGCATTGTGGGCAAAGTTTTTGTCGACAGACAGCCGCCGGGAGCGGTTTTGTTACGCCATGTGAATTTTTTAAAACGTGATTTCGCAGACATCCATTTACGGGCGCACGCAAACGTTGCCGATGAGTTTGCGGGCTTTACTGCCGTTCGTCGATTTCAACCGTCGCTGCGGTTCGCTGAGATCCTTTAAAAATGTCGAACGCGGCTGTTCCGAGTGCTTCATTTCTTATCTTGCGAACATGGCGCAACCCACAAACAATATTTTCAAACACGCGAGCGGAAAACCGATTTTCAAATCCAGTGCACCCCGGAGCATCCATCTATAACCCTCACGTTTTCGCCAAGCGTCGCGCCGTCTAGCGCCTCGTGCGTCTACAGCATACTGCCCCTCCCCTCCCCTCCCGCACCGCGTGCTTTCGGAGGGCGCTGGCTCACGCCGCCACGGCGAACCGCCATCCCCTCCCAATTTCGCGAAACTCCCCTCCGTTGCTTTCTTTCATCGTTCGCTTTTTCTTTCACTCGTCGGTCCAGCCATCGTTCGCTCGGTCACGACGACGGCGACGCGGCTCAGCCCACGAACTGGCGACAAAGTGCTGCGCCCTAAAATGAAGCTCCGAAAGATTTCCTTGCCAGGGATTATTTACGAGCGTCAAGCAAGATGAAGAAGGTACAGCATCTTGCCATTTTTTAGTTGATTTCGGCTTCAAGAGCAAAACGAAGCCACGTGGCAAGTCAAGCCAAGTAGGAGAGGAACGGTGCAACCTGCTATGGCGGCGCCAGACGTCACGCGACTGCAGCGAAAGGTTTCCTCCAATATATATTAACATGAAACTTTTGTAGTGATTGCCAAAATGGCCTCTAGGGCAGGTACCAAGAAGACGCTAAACAAACACTTGTGCCCGGACGGATGACTGAAACACCCGAGACTCCGAGTGGCGGGGAATAAAGAGCGGGAAAAAGCGCAGACAAAGACGCGGATTTCCAAATCCCGGGCAATCCGATAGAGGGCGGCTTCAATAGTTTCGCGCGGTATTTGAACGGACGGATCGATGATGGGTGGCCGGCCTGGGCTCTTGCGAACGCGGCGGGAAGTTAAATAAAGGACTGTCGTATCTTTGCCTGCAGGCAAAAAAAAAAATGAGAAGGAGTACAAGAAAACCCTAAACGGCGGGGCGCCGTATGCGGCCATTTTTTTTTTTCTTCCTGGCGCCAAGACTGGACAGAGGGATTTTGAGTCGACCGGGCAATTTCGCGTTTGTTATGTAGGCGTGTCTCCCACGCTGGTCTCGAGTATATATCATTCGAGTATTGGGCGACACTTGTGGATATACGGATATATCTGAGGGTTTGCTGAGGTAAGACATATAAATATCTTTATAGGGGTCTTGAGCTGGGTGTATGTATACCTGTGTTTGTCGTCTTGGCCGTAGTCCATTCAAGCACCAAGATAAGTGAGTGGGATATACACTCGGGACACTCATTATGGGTGGAGGGTTTATAGCCTACAGGGCAGCCAATACTTTCAGTGCATAATAGAAAAAAAACACTTCAAAGCGGATACCCATACATTTTCTTATGATGATGATGATGAGAACAGAAGAAAAAGAAGAAGAAGAAGAAGAAGAGGAAGAAGAAGACGATGATGATTAAATTACTTGAGTTAAAAGTAGCACTGGACTAGTGAATTCCACAAACTTATATTCAGTTTCAGATTAAGAGAATTTGGGCGGCTTCATTACTTCAGACAGCTGCGTGATTTGGCTGCTCGGGCTTCGAGATCAGCATCAGAGCCGCGGGTTCGATTTCCGGCCGCGGCGGCCGCTTTTCTGATGGCGGCGAAACCGAAAACGCCCGTGCGTTCGAGATTTCGGCGCCCGGTAAAGATCCCCAGGTGGTGAAAATTAAACCGGAGCCCCCCCACTACGGCGCGCCTCATCACCTGCGTTGCGTCGGCGCGTTAAATCCTAGTGGTGCAAAACCGCGCCACTAGGTTCATTCATTCCTCATATTCATATGACATAAGCATATCATCCCTTAAACGCGAAACTGGTCTTTCAAATCTTTCAGTGCTCCGCCTCATCACCAGCCTTTGCTTGCTACACAAGTTTTTCCACAGCCCTCTTAATCAAGCACCCTACATCGTCCCACCGACGCCCGTATCTCACCGCACTGCCCACCCGTATCAAATTGCCCGTCCACATGCTCGCACTACTACTTTTTCTGCCTCTTTTTTCCCCCGTGTAGCAGTGGACTGCAATGGCCTTCCCTGTGACGTTCCGGCCATCACGTGTTCATCAACATTTAAAGAGAAGGTCACCACGCACATTTCCATTTTACAACCTGTGTACATTTATCTGTAACCCACCCCTTAGTATACTAACCCCTACATGGGGGTCTTTAAGGTATTAAAGTGATGTGATGTAATGTGATCGATCGATCGATCGATCGATTGATAAATAAATAAATAAATAAATAAATAAATAAATAAATAAATAAATAAATAAATAAATAAATAAATAAATAAATAAATAAATAAATAAATAAATATGTAACCGCGTGTGGGATGTGTATTTTATACCGCAAGTTTTGGGTTGAGAGAGCGTTCGCGCTTCTCTCAACTTTCTTTACGAAGGGATGGCAAAGATTGTTTTTTTTTTAATGTAATCCCTCTGGTGCCACCTCGCTTGCCAACAACTGCCCTGTGCTTGCGGATGCACCCGTCTGCTCAGCAGTGGTTGAAAGCTCAGAAGCCCGCCTTCTCAGCACATTACGGCTACACCTTAAGAAATCTGTCTCTAGTCGTAAGCCCCGCCCGTGCCACCGTGTGCCCCACGCTAACTTTCGCACACTCGACTTCAAGAAGTCCCATCTCGTTCGAGAGTAGTTGTTTAATCCGCGCCTAGAATTCCGCACAACGGAACGTGTAACCCGGCCCGAGCGTTAGGTGACCCGCGCCCGGGGCCTGGAAAAATTTAATATGCATGAACATCCGAGTCGGCTGTCCGCTGAACGAGCTAACTCCATGTGCGCCCCCACGATAAAGCCTTACGGACTTTCGGGCGCCTGGTTGTTTAACTCTGCAAGAACTGTCAGGCGTCGAGGGCTAGCGAGCGAGTCGCGCTCGTATTTCTCCGGGAATAACGTCGGAAGTGCGCGCGGACGTCACGCCGGCGCGCGAGCAATGCGCGATACGAACAGACGCGTTGACAGCTCCCTGCCACGGAGAACGCTAAGTGGAGGTGCGGGCGAGGCAACACAACGCCTCTGCACGTGCAAGAAAATAAAAAAAGATTCCCGACCGACACGCCTGCAGTCTTTTTGAGGTGCATATCGCCGCGGTCGTGTTTGGACATTCTTAAGCGCAAAAGCGTGTTCCCCCGCTGCGTCTTTTTCCAAGAGAGACTCTGGTGCAAAAACCTGGTTTTTGTTTTAGCCGTTCGTAGCCGAGCCCGGGCTTATGCCACTCGCACCACCTAGAGGTGCAAATACGATAAAAAAAGTATCGTCTGATGAAGCGGAGGAGAGCGCACATTTTAGCGTACATTATGCGCGTTGTATAAGCCAGGTCCGTCGAATGTGCTTTCTACGCATGACTCGTCAAGACTGACCAGTCTTCGACGAGATGAAAGAAAAAAAAAATGGGGGGGGGGGGGGGGGGATAAAATTGTCTTTTTCGGAGAAAATATCCGGGCTCTAAACCCATAACACATTTACGCATTTTCGAACGTCGGCGCCATTCAAGCTGCGATTTCGATCCGAACCCTCGCCCGTTCCATGAACTCTAACCGTGCCTCTCTCCCACCGCTCGACGGTATATCGACGCCCTAACTCGAGCTTCGGCATGTGGGCGGATTATTTAATCTGCGAGCGCTCGAACGTTTCCCGGATACATTTCCGCGCGCGGACAATTGCAACGCGCAGGTCGGGGCGTCGTCTGCTCGGCGCGGATCGTCTGCTAACACCCTATACAAGGGAGCATTACCCGAACGCCGGAGCTGACCTTTCATTTTACGATGGCCGTTGTGTTTGCTTGGTCGAGCGCGCGTATCGAGCCCGGCGAATTCGAGAAGGGCCGAAAGAAGCGGAAAAAAAAAGTGCGAATGTTGGCGAGCGTCGATGATGGCGCGGCCCGTCTACTCGCTCTTCCCGCGTGGACGCCATCTTGGATGGAAAGTGGGCGAAACGGCCCTCTCGGGGGCGCGGCGGCGCATCGAGCAGACGACATGCTCGACGACGTTTGTCGCCTGCACCGCCTCGTGTCCCCTCCTTTTTTCCATCCTTCGTTCTTTCCAACCCCGCAATCTCAATATTCTGGTGACGATGAGCTATGTGCCGCGATGGAAATGAGAGACCGCTCTCGGGAATGGCGGGGGATGAAGATAAACAGGCCGTCGGGTGTTATTTCGTTCCTGTGTTTTGTCTTGGCCCCCTGCACGTCGTCGCCTTACCGTTTCTCCTCGTCTTGAGCTCACATACTGTTTGCCGGCCTGAGGGGATTATGTAAATACATATGTAAATCCCGGGGAATGAAGACGGTCCAGATGTCCAGCCCCCGTTCGCGGCTTCTGTCGGCTTCGGCTTGATCGGAAACGAATCCAGCGCGGTGTCTCAGTGGATTAGGTGGTCCCTTGGAAATATTTAACCTGTGCGACGCTGTCCTTTGTCCCTCTTTTTCGCAATTTCTATGTTTCCCCTTCGCCATAAAAACTCGGTATCCAGCCTTGGATATTCGCGGGTATGTTTTCTTATGTGCAAATCCGCGCGGGATCCGAAATAGAAAAAGAAAACAAGCTTCTCGGGATTACGGCGCGATATAAGCGACAGCTTAATCTCGCTTTGTTTTTGCGGTCGGACATATGCGGCCGCTCGGCCTAGAAACGAGGCCACGCTTTAGCGTCGCGGTAAATTTGTTTTTTTTTCGTTTTTTTTTCTCATAAACTGACAAAAAAGGAAAACGAAGATGTTGCTGTGAAGTAAAGCTGACTATTCTAAAAAAAGAGGGAGGCAAAAATACGAGAGATTAAAAAGTGCGTGACCCAAGAACCACCGCGAAATCCACGCCAGCAATAACAAGAGACGCTTCTGTATACCCTCAACAATTTTACTTTTGATAATATTTGTTTAATACGTCTTTTTAAAGCCAGTAGGGATCACTTTGTGGGAAAGATAACATTGTGGTTACTGTCGTAATTGTTGTAGTTGTTTCCCAGTAGAGAAAATTGCCGCCGCTGTAACGAGTAATTAAACGCACACATTTGAGTTCGTATGAGAACTGAACCCTGGTCCCCGGAGGAAATTTAAAGCAACACAAAGGTTGAGCTTCAGCACAACGCACCCTAGCGATTAGTACATGCAGCTAACAAAGATACGTCGGCGAATGACTGCAACGAGCATACACCATTTGACTCAAAAATCATTACCATTTCTTTTTAAAGAAAGTTGAGGGAAGCGCGAAAGCTTTATGACGTCAAAACTGCGCCAGAACGGCGTCAAAACCTTCACTAAAAGTGCCTCAAACCTTTGCTGAAAGTGGGCCCAATCGATCGTTAAGCCTTGAAAGACCCAAATCGCAAACGAAGACAAAATCCCATGCGACGATTTCTCGCGCACAAAGTAAACGCATCCGACAGACCCGCTGCGGTGGCCCAGTGGCCAAGGCACTGTGCTGCTGAGCACGAGGACGCGGGGTTGATTTCCGGCCGCGGAGGCCGCTTTTGTGATGGAGACGAAAAGCAAAAACGCCCGTGTGTTCGAGATTTCGGCGCACGGTAAAGATCCCGAGGTGATCAAAATTAATCCGGAGCCCTCCACTACGGCGTGCCTCATCACCTGCGTTGCGGCGTCGGCGCGTTAAACCTTACAATCAATCAATCAATCAATCAATCAATCAATCAATCAATCAATCAATCAATCAATCAATCAATCAATCAATCAATCAATCAATCAATCGATCGATCGATCAAATGATACATTACGTCATTTATGAGATGTAAAGGTTTACTATTCGTACTCCTTCATGACCGACGCGTGTATTGCCTTATCTAGAACCACGTTCCTTTTTTGCGATTTTCAAGTGCCCGTTTTGACGACACAATGAAAGCCCGGTTTCACGCACGCACCGTGTGTCCAGAGATCTTATCTTATCAGAGATTTTCAGTCGGCTAACCGCTCTATGCGTAAATGCATTAGATTTTTTTGGCAGCACGTCATCGGTCCCACTAAAAAAGCTTTCGCTTTAAAAAATGTGATCCTGCTCTGTGGCGCAGCGCAACGCGGACCGAACTTTTGAGTGAAACCGTATCCTAGACATCGTCGTTCACCGTACTGTTGGATGCGTGCACTGATCAAATGAGTGTGTTGTCGTAAAACTCAACCATAAAATTGTCTTAGAGTGCAAGAGCCGGAAAGTGTTACCGCCGCACTTCTTCGGCACGTTGCGAACGGCGGAGCAAAAGCTGGAATAGCTGGGCGAGCGGCGCGTGACACGCGAATGTGACGGCCGGTGAATAGAACAGGTGCCCTGCCGCCGCGCGGAACTGTTGATACTGGGAAGCTGTTGCGTGGTGTGTCACCAGTGGGCCTGTTGAAGAAATTCGGACCAAAAGACGAAGCTACGAAGCGAAGTGACGCTAATACGATCTAGCAGTAAAGAAGTGCTTTGTAAAGTAAAGAAGGCTTTTGTCCTTAAAACCCGCAAGCAGGCATAAGTGCGTCGAGGATATTTTTTAAAGAACACTTGTTTTGGCAAAGCAATAACCGGCATACCGTGAGCTAAGTACAGTATAGCCCACTTATAGCGAACCCGGGTTTAACGAAATAGCGGATATAATGAACAAATCTTCGTTTCCTGTCACCAATTGTATATATAGATTTTGTGTTCAGATATAACGAAAAGCGGATATAACGAATTGGTTTCAGTTTCTCGATGTGTTCGTTATAAGCGGGCTCGACTGTGATAAAGGGAGTTGTCAGGCCTTCTCATATTCTGCACGAAGCCCACCGTAGACACCGTCTTAGCCGACGTCATCTTTATCGCCATAATGTGTTTGACTATAACCACTAGTTAAGCTTTCAGGGTATCCACACTCTCTTCTCTCATCGTTTCGTGCCGCCCGCAGCGGCCATTGGTCGAACCGCGTCACGTGGCACATGTTTACGCCGGCACACCCATGGGCGCGGACATTTTGGTTCCGCTGTGTTGCCGCGTGCGCACGTACTTCAATCATTCGTGATATTAGGAGAGCACTGCCACGGCAGCTCGATGGTTCCATCGAGCGGCCGTGTGCGGTCGCGCAGTCGCGCTATCTTGGAAAAAAAAAAAAAAAAAGCAGCTTTATGGTTGCCAATCGGTGCCTGGACAAACTCCGCCCGTCAAGGTTGGCCGCAATTTGGAGCATAAAGCTGGCCACCCTGGGGACTGGCACCAAAATGGCCGCTACAACTAGCCGGTGTGCGTAAGTGTGAATCGTAGCTTATCTAGTGGATCTAGAATTGACCAAGGAACTAACTATAAGCAGTCATTGTCCTTGTCGTCATCCACGCTAAAGAGTCGCCTAGGAACTGAAAACTCAGAGAATTCGTGTTGTAGTCTTCGCCGCCAAACCATCCTCGCCGATATCACGTGAACGGGGCACGAGAGGGGAGAGAGGGACGCAGGCTGTGCCACATAGTGCGTCATTACCTACTTCGCTCTCCCAACCAATCATAGCGCCAGATGCACGTGATAGCGCCATCTGAGGGCGGCGCGTGGCAAAATCGCCGACAGCTGTGTATTTCCATCGCCTGGCTTACTTATTTATTTTATTTATTGCACAAAGTGCAGTCCCGACTCGGCGCGACAGCAGGAGCGGGCGCATTACAGTAATGCCGGGGGAAAAATTGAATGCAGATCACCTAGAACGCGCGGAGAAAATAAAAATCATAAATGGATCGATAAACGCACGACTCTAACATAAAAAAAGGGGAGATAATGGAATGGAAAATGAAAGCACATTAACAAGCTAGTCGTTGGGGGCAGGCAAACTCTGTTTCTCTGTAGTTAAAGAGAGCAGACGGCTAAAAGCAATTCGTTCCAGTATTCCATAAGGTGAAGAAATTAAGCTGCAGCGTGTGGTATGACGACGATAAATCGTAGTTCTTAGAGTGTGATAGCTTCCAACGAAACACGGTGAGGTAAATGGGAGGTATTCTAATGTGGAACCATTAAGTGCGCTATTCTACAAAAAAAGGCAAAACAGTTGTTGCCCGGTCAATGAAATCACCGCCGCTTTAATGATTAAACACAAAAACACATATATGATACGGTCGTATTCGAATCCAGGTCTAAGCAGGACCAGCCCGATGCGCTACCACTGTGCCATCTCCGCACGATACGAGCGGTGGAACAAGACTTGTCGTTATTGTTCCAGGCTGTTCTTCATCGAAATTTCAAGGTATCAAATAAGGAGCACCCGTCAACAAAGGAGGTTTGCTCAAGTGTTGATAAATTGGCTAATGCGATAAGCGGTCTCAATCAATCAATCAATCAATCAATCAATCAATCAATCAATCAATCAATCAATCAATCAATCAATCAATCAATCAATCAATCAATCAATCAATCAATCAATCAATCCCCTCTGTAATTTCAACATAATAATACATATACCCACAGATGAGATTATCCAATGTTTAACAACATGCCGAATCAGATATCTCATAAATTATTTCGAACAAGCTGCTACAATCAATCAATCAATCGCCAGATAATTTCAACAAATAGAACTTCAGCTGCCGCTGGCATTTGTCATCACGGCAGTGCGGATGCGAGAAATTTGAAACGCAGTGTCCGAGGTTCCGTCCGACGGCACTCCAGCTCAGCGCTACAGCCATGGCTGAGCGCCGTCCGACGACATTCGAATTTTTAAAACTGGGCTGACACACGCCAGAGCGTCTGCCTGTTGTAGTGTAGAGTTCTTTTTTTCTCGTCTTAGCTTGCCTTTAACAAAGGGCGGCGGTTCGCGTCCGGCTCTTGCCTCCTTTGCTTCTTTTACATCACACGTTGTAATTATAATTTTCATGGCTTAGGTTAGCTTTCGGTCTTTAAAAATTTTTTTTCGTTAGGTTATGCCAGGTGAGTTTACGTTACGTTACATAAGGATTGGACGTAGTAGTGCAGAGGCAGAATCTTTTTTTTAATGCCAGTGGATGTCACTTTAGGGGAATGCCTAAAATACCATCGGACGCCACGTTAGCCAATTTTAAGTACGCAAGCATTTTTTACAGCGAAACAGCAAGAAACGTGCCAGTCTGTCTGTCTGTGACGCTTCATCTGTCACACTTTCGCCGCGTACGAAAGTACCGTTCAAAGAAAAAGCCGTAAGGCCTTTGGGATTCTCATATAAGGACGATTATATTTCTCTGGAACTGCGTCTTTCTAGCAGTGTCTGTGCGTCCCGCAGTGAACCTGCCTTTAAACTTGCTCAATGCACAGCACTTTTTACGGACACAACGGGCTTTATGAAGATATTTAATACAAGGTATGCATTTGGACCTTCATTTTTTTTCGAATTTTCCCTATAATTAGACTGGGGAAAAACCTTCCCAGCAATGTCTCCGTCGTAATTAGTGAAGACAACTATTAGGACTTAGTGGTGGAATGCAGATCGGACGCATTTGTCCGGCAATTTCCACTTCTAAGTGTCTGCAAGTGTTTTAGTTTTTGTAAAAAAACAAAAGCCTTCTTAGTGGGGCCTAGAGCGTTCTCCCAAGCAACTAGTGCATTTCTCCATAGTCCGATTGGTCGACCGAAAAGCTCCGATAAGATTTCTGGTCACACGGCGCATGCGCGACACCGGACTCCCGCTGTGTCAAAACGGTAACTTGAACTAAGAACTAACGCTTCTAGATAAGACAATACGCGCATAGATCACGAATAAGGACTGCAATAGCACACCTTTATCTCATAAACCACGTATCGGTATACGTTTAGATCGTTCGTAGATGCGTTTACTTGGTGCGCGAGAAACCGTCGGATAAGTTCGTTCTCCGTTTGCGATTTGGGTCTTTTGAAGGATTGACGATTGATCGGAATCCCTTTCAGCGAAGGTTGAACGCACTTCTAGATTTTGCGCTTTTTTTCAACTTTTGGTTGGTACATGGTAACATTTATTTCTGTTTTCCTTAAGCAGTTTTTATACGGTACGCCATCTGCCAGGCACCGACACTAGCCACCTTGAAAACCAGCTGCTCGGTACGCTTGTTACTCCGACGAATCGACGATGAAACAATAAAAAAGGCGCACAAACCCTAAATAACAAACTATCTAAAAAAGACACAGGCCTTAAATAACAAACTATCTAAAAAAGACACAGACCCTAAATGACAAACTATCTAATATAGTAGTAGCAGGCATATGGTGAACCGTGGCCTCACTGAGCGTGATATACAAAGGCGCTATCGATTTATCCCGCACGCAGTCCCAGACACGCCGGGAACAATTATGCGCGTTTATCGTCGTGCGAAACTGACAGGCCAAAGCACGCGGGGATGGAATACCGATTACGCGATGGCGAAACAACGCATATTGCTAGCAGCATGCGCGTAGCGTTGCCAGTGTCCGGTAACAGGAGCAAAATGAAGGACACGATATATCGATTTTCCACGTAGTTTGAAGAAAAGTAAAGTAAGCAAACTCCGCAATTATTTTCACCCGCGAATAGATCACGGGCGTTTTGGGACGCGTCAAGCGCACGCACACCTGAGATAGTTAAGGCCAGCTTCCACGCAGCGAAAAACTTTACCTTCCCTTCCAAAAGAAAGTTTAGGGAAGCGCGATAGCTTTCGCACATCAAAATGGCGTCAAACGCGCGCCAAAAACTTCGCTAAAAGTGCGTGTCCAACCAACGCTGAAACTGCGTCCAATCGATAGTCAGTCAAACCTTCAACGACCCAAATCGCAAACCAAGAACGAACGCTTGCGGCTCGTTCTAAACGCATATACGAAGGATCTTATTGTATACAGAAACGTGGTCTATGAGATAAAGGTATACTATTTTAACCCTTCTTCATCATCGATGTCTGTGTTGTCCTATCTAGAAGCGTTCCTTTTTCGCGATTTCCGAGTAGCTGTTTTGACGCAATGGCAACCCTGTTTCACGCATGCGCTCTGTGTCCATAGATCTTATCAGAGCTTTTCGGGGAAACCAACCGGTGTGCGGAAAAATACACTAGTTTTTAGATGCGGAGCAGCTTATGGCCGCGCCTCATCCCTCCGCCGTTGTGCGTCCGCCGTTGTGCGGCGTCCACACCCCCACTGCGCATGCGCATCCTCTTCCTCCTCCCCTCCTCTCCTTGTCTCATCTCCTCTCCCCTCCGGCATTCCTCCTCTCCTCTCCAACGCTCCTCTCCTCTCCGGCATTCCTCCTCTCCTCTCCGAAGCTCCTCTCCTCTCTGGGATTGCGCAACGAATGGCAACACCTGCGGCTCCGCGCGCGATAATGCTAAGCAGCATAGGGTTAAAGGCGTGACTGTAACCGCTGCATACTCCGCTGGGGGCGCCACTGTAGCTCCGCGGTATCAATGACGCGCGCGCGCGCTCCGCTCCCCTCATTCTCCTCCCGCAACGCCGTGATCGAACTGAAAACTAATGGGAACTTGAGCCGACCCCACAGCCGCTTCGCATACTACTCAGGGTTCCCTACGGGAAGATGGTGAAATTTTTTTGACAGGATGCCATTGGCTCCCCCTATGAAAGCCTTCGCTTTAAAAGTCTGCGAAGACCGGGTCAACGACGCTCCCCAATGACACGTCCGTTGTGCTCGTGGCGGATATCAACGTGGACGTGTCAGGGCCCGACTCTACCTGAGTGCCCTCCTCCGTGTTCGAACGGTTGTGGGTTGATATGTTATGCAGACAGCAAAGTGGCTAAGACAGACGGGGCAATTGGATCGCGCCATGCTTGTCTGCTAGAATAAAACTCAACTCTTTCCAAGCTTCAGTCAGCTAATTAGTTCGGAAGTACGCGCGATCGCAAGTTACAAAACGAGCGTGTTTGCTGCGTGCCCGGCTTCGCCGGCCACCCTTCTCCACAGAGTGGAAGGGCACTAAATATTTTTCTTGAAGCGAAAGCTTTTTTAGTGGGGCCGATGGCGTCTTGTCAGAAAACAATGCGTCCCCCCTTAGACCGGTTCGTCGACCGAAAAGCTCTCATAAAAAATAAAAAAAAGGTTCTAGGCCTCCATATTTTGATATAAGATGGCTTGAATTGCTCCAAAAAATGTCTTCCCAGCTGTGCACGTGGGTATATAGGTGAAGCCGACTATGAAAAATTACACCACCTTCCCGTAGGGGAACCCTGAGTAGTATGCGAAGCAGCCACGGGGTCGACTGAAGTTCCCATTAGTTTTCAGTTCGTCGTTTCCGTTGACGTTCAGCTTCGCGTGACTTCGTTGTATCAGTAGCTTCTTGGCGTAGTTTGAAGGAGTGAAGGACATCAGGCGCGTTCGTAGCACATGCTCCCGTCTCGGTTTGTAGCGCAGTGGGAAGAGCGCCACGTACCTCCCGTTACGGCCAGAGAGTCGTGGGATCGGAAACCGGGCGCCGCCCAACTATTTATTTTTATAGTGGACTGCGCTGACTTCAGCCCAAACGCTGACGGGGCTGAAGAGACGCGCATGCGCAGTAGAGTGCGGATGGCGGACACCGACAACGAGGGAGGGAGGGACACAGCCCCGAGCATGAGATGCTTCGCATCTAAAAAAACGATGTAAGCTCTGTTTCTGTAACTGGCTTTCTCACATTGCCTGTTCTGCCGTGAAGCATGGCTGTCTACGGAGGGAGTATGATTACACAAACGGCTTGTGTCGTCAAAAGTATTCCGATACAGAATTACATGACAGTTACCCGATAAGAGGACTCTACATGCGTGATATCGGGCTACTATTTGTGTTAAAACGCTCAGCTGAAAATTGTGAAAAAGGAACGGTTCTGGATAAGACAATACATGCATTGATCATGAAGAAGTGGTACAATAGTATACATTCACCTCATAAATCCCACATCGGTATGCATTCAGATCGTTCTTAGATGCGTTCCCTTTACTGGGCGATAAGTCGACGCTCTCGCGCTCCTCTCACCTTTCTAATTTAGGAAGGGGCAGTAGATTTATTATCCGTAGGTGTTTCAGAAGTGACGTCATCGATCTGCAGCAATCCATTACGACGCGTCTCATTGCCCAAGCCGTACGTGTGTCAGGACCAACAACGCGATTTAATACGCGTCGTCATACGTCGTTATTATCTCTGGCGTAGCCTCCTTTATTACGGAGTCAGTTATATAGGAGGCCTTGACTGTGGTACATGCCGGACGTTTAATGCACGCAGCACATCTAATGACGAACGACCAAAGCGCGCACGTTTGCTTCGCGCTAAATAGAAATGGGAACGATATTTCCGCGCGAGCAGTACAGAAAATGCGATATAACGCACCGTACCGCCCTCACACTCTCGCTTGCGCACAGCGACTGCTCGGGTGCTTGAGCCATCGCTCAGGTCTCTCGACTCAAAGCGCGGAAACGCAGCCTTGACAGCCGTGAACTGCAGAAGCAAATTCCGGCCGAAATGCTTTGGATACCGCTGGTTTTCCGGTGGGAACGGCGACACCCGCTTCTGGACGACCAGCTTACCCGGCTGAACCCCCCCCCCCTCTCCTCTCTCTCTCTCTCTCTCTCTCTCTCTCTCTCTCTCTCTCTCTCTCTCTCTCTCTCTCTCTCTCTGCGGAAGGGAAGACAGGCGGATGCTACCTTCAGGGCGAAAGACAGGCCTGCGATGGCACCCTGGCGCAAGCTTGGATCGGCTTGGATCGGCTTGGATCGTGACGTTTCCCCCTGGTATTCCTTTAGGCGCAGTTGGGAGGCGTATGTCTTTTTGATGTGTATGTTTGTGGCGTATTCTGCAGTTTGGGATTGGGCAGGAAATGTCAGTCCATTTTCCCGGACGACGGAACAACACAGTCGAACAGGAAAGGGTGGGCTGAGCCGGACTATTTTTGGATTATGCTTTGATGGCATCCAACATCGCGTCAGACTTTTTTTTCTTTGTCTTGCAATGACTCTTCGGTGGGCGGATGTGGTCACTGAACGTTATGTTATGTTTATGTTTACGTTACGGTTAGGTTAACATTTTCATCAGGCAGTGTAGTTGTAACGTTTGAGAGCGGTGTGTTGAGGTCGCTGTGTCTGAATGAAGATGAACGGAGGTGTTGCTTGAGCGCGCAAAACATCATTTCAAAATGTAGGTGAAAAAAATAACGCTGTTTATTTACTTCCGTCTGACCCCTTTTATTAATTAGTAAAACAATTAGGAACATTCCAAACTGTTATAAAGAACTATAAATAAAGATAATTCGTAAAACTGGTATTGTAGCTGTGGTTTAGCCGAATAAAATTCTTATCTGTACGAAGAAGCACCCAAATAACTTGATAGAAAGGAAACGTAAAAGCTGGTGTATTTAAGCGGATGTAGTGGATCTAACGAAACTCTGACTGCAAATCATGAGACCACAGAATGCTGGAAGACGCTGCTCCTGTAAAAAAAAAAGTAAAACAAAGCGAGATTGCTCAGCACCATAAGAATTCTCGAGCTCTGGTGTTTTGTTATCTCCTCGTATTTAGGTGTGTATCGTGTCAATCACGTTTACAAAGAACCGACGACCCATTGAGGGGCTCGGTTGGATACAGAAAGACGTGCGCTTTTGCTGCGTTTGGTTCACTTTCAAACGTAACTCTCTCTCTCTCTCTCTCTCTCTCTCTCTCTCTCTCTCTCTCTCCTCTCTCTCTCTCTCTCTCTCTCTCTCTCTCTCTCTCTTCTCTCTCTCCGCACATGACGGAATGGAAAAGGCTCTAACCACGTTACAGGGAAGGGCATGCCCCTATGCCAGCAAATCACCTTACTTGATACAATGTCGCCAAAAGCTACTTCATTTAGTGTACTTTTGAACGCCTTCCATCCCCCCTTCCCTAAAAATAACAAAAAGAAAACAGCGATACTCCTTTCGGGCTTAATTACAAAATGTCGGGTTATCCTCGCGGCCTTTATTATGGACCCTCGGGCGCGTGCACTCTCTAACTCTTCCACTCATCCGCTAAGGTGGATCCTAAAATGCCGCAGTCGCACCTCTTGCCATTTAGTCACGGCACGGCTGCCCCTTTGAAGGTTTGCTGAACCCGGCATCGCCCCCACCCCTCAACAAAAAATAAAAAATAAGTGAATGCAGGCTGCCGCACCGACCTCCTCTTACAATAAAACGGAAAGAAATTAGGAAAAAATAGACAAGTCATGGAATCAGTTTGTTACGCAGTAACGGGTATTGTCCGAAGGAAACAAAAAACAAATATGGAAAAATCAGATTCTAAATGTAAACTTTCGAAGCATGGCTGTAATATAAACATTTCAATCAGTGCAGTAAGTAGTAATTCACAACGTACACGATCTCCGCAAATCAAAATGTACTGATAGTTTCAAACAGGTAAGCGCACAAATTCGCTCACCGAAAAGTTTGCGATCTGAAAAGTCCTGCACCAGGTATCCTCTACGCCGAAATGTCCTAGTGCCAACCCTGACCTTACGGCTTCGGCACCAACGCTCTTTTATATATGTAAATAATTACTCGGTATTTCTTTATCGTACGAAAAAATTAGCGCCGTTCTATTCTTTGAAGAAGCATGACTAACGAGGCAGGACGCTGTACAAGGAATGCACAAAACAAAACACGTTTGTTCGCAATTAGCAATCGAGCCCACTTATTACTGATTACCTGAATGAAACTTGACAAAACGGGACGTTTACCGCATTATCACCGATCTAACGCGCTCCTTTTTTGCTAAAAGTAACCCTCAAATTTGCGTTCGCGTT